>JAAAWM010008448.1:0-14145 GCA_036873465.1 Thinopyrum obtusiflorum
GCTCTATACTAGCCTGAGTGTATGACCAGTGGGGTCTAGGAGTGGTCCAGTCAGCAGAGTTGACCCAGTCAACATTCGACTGGTCAAAAGGTGAATAGTGTTTAGGTCCCACTTGTCATTGTCTCTGGCTTTATTATAACAATCATTTTTGTTTAACAATAGTGGGGCTCTTCTTCCATAAGATCATTGGGCAAATTAGGTCCTAACTAAACTAACTAAAACTAGTTAGCACTAACTAAAAGGGGGGTGGCCCCACTAAACAGTGGCTCAGCTGAGCCACACACGCGCATGCATGTATTAATTACACCACATGCATGCATAACCACTCCTATGAAAATCTCAATTGGTGGTGATGGTATGTCTGCCTCTGGACAACATGAGTCGTTCGATCTACTTGGAACCAATGACTGAGATGTGTGTGCATAGAGACATGGCCTTGCCACCGGAGATACTGTATAGCAGATATTTACCCACCTCTGTCATTGTATAAAATACGGAACGACTCATTCCAGCCTCATTTCCTTTCTGGTTCATCTCCTTGCATTCTTGCCAGCGGCGGCGAAGGTTCCTGAAGATGGAGTCCACACTCTAGAAACCACTACAAAAACTATTCCACCACCTCTATCTTGGTAAGAGTAGGCAAAAAATTTTAATCGAGCCCTTTAGGGGGAAGGAGGTAGTGGTACTCTAATAGCTAACCTTCTTGTGATGACTAGATAGGACATGGCACGCACCTGGATGGAGGAACTAGTCTGCATTGTGCATTTAAGTTTTGTCTGGAGTCAATGTACCTCTACTTTGACCAAACTTATAGAAAAATGCACATCAACATTCATAATGTCAAATCAATATTTTTATACTCATTATAAAAGGTAGTTTTTATACTCATTATAATCAGTATTGTAGATATTGATATTTTTAGTATAAATTTGGTCAAAAACTTTGCAAACGGTTGACGGAAGTAAAAGGGACTAGAGGGAGTATCATGCATGTGGAGTAGGCAAAAACAATTGCTCATTTATAGCCGGTCGAAGTCTCAAAGGGCGCGACCGCGTGACGGAGGCGAAGGTCGTGGGAGGCGCGACGGTTGAGAGAATTAAGTGAAGTTACATCCACGTGCTGGCATGGTGTGACAACAGGCAGAAGCTATACCGTCAGGCCTACGATATGGGTCTAGTAGACATGACATCTAGTGGGTCCCGCATAGTAATCGAAAACTCTTTGGGGGCTTGCAGTCATTTATCCACCAGGCAAGCCAACAACCCCATGCCATTCACACGCCCTACTCGTCCCCGTCTTCTACATTACAAAAGTTCGCTCCTGGTCGTCCCGTCCATTCACATTACACCAGTTCAACTTCTCCTAACCCTCCTCCAAAATCCATGGCCTTCCAAATCTCCATGGTCACCGCTGAGTACCAGGTTAGAGCCATCACCGGTGATGAGTTCATCGTCATCTACACCCATAGATCCGCGACGATGAAAGGATGCCTTGCTCTCTTTAGAAGCATGTTCGAAAACTCAAAGGATGAGTGGGTCGCTGGGCTAGATGTTGAGTACACCACAGTCCTGGAAAGCGAGAAGATTCTAAAGGAGCAGAGAAGAAGAAGCCCGCCATGATTCAGGTTTGCGTACATAACATGTTCTTGGTCTACCACATATGCCATGCCGACGTTGAGTGCCAAGATTTTAAGAACTTCCTCAAGGACGAAGGAGTGAAATTCGTTACTGTAGACTTTAGGAATGACAGGGATGTCCTCGGTCGGATAGGCCTCGTTGTAGGCTAGCCCTTCGATCTCCAGAAGGCAAGTCTGGTGTCCTCCTCTCAGCCTTCAATGCTAAACCTTGCAGCAGCCATGATTGATCCTTCGTATCCTAACTGAAGAAACCTCACCACGAGTTTCATCATGCATGGGAGTCCAAGACAATAGATGAAGATCACATCTTGTATGCAGCAATGGATGCCTACCTTTGTTTAAATATCTACCAGGGTTGGATGAAGAAGCCAAGCCCAGTGTCCGGTTTAAGCAAAGAAGCGGCGACAAAGAGGAAGCGGAAGAGGGACGAGGACGAAGTTGAGGATGTGGACTCAGACTCCGAGTAAGGTGGCAGTGCCGTCGCTCATGCTGGTTCTACTAAAGTGTCAAACAAACTAGTTGCTTAGTTTTATTTCAGGGGTGTGTTGGCTGAGCCCCCAGCAAAACTATGTTTATGTTCTTTCTCGTTATTTGGACTTTATGTTCTTTCTCGTTATTTGAACTCTTTAGTACATACAGTAGTACTGGTACTATGTCTTACTACTGTTCTTCTTGTAGTTGGTACTACTGCTCGTATCTTCGTGTTCCTACTGTACTTAATACATTCATACTAGTAGTATAATTTGGGCCAGTCGATTTGTGAAAGAAGTTCAACGGAGCGAAGGAAGAAGACGACAGAGAAGCCACCCCAGTATCCATATTAGGGTGGCAGGGTGCCCATGATCTATCCTATGAGTGTTGGGTGTGGAATGTAGTTCACCGGAAAAAATGGATCGTGCCCGGGGTTAAATGGATGGCGGGGGTGGGGGGAGCATGGCGGTGGTAGGCGGTTCAGGTGAGGGCAGGGTGGCGGCGGCAAGTAGTTAGGCGTGTGGTAGGCTGATAAGATGAACAGTGCATCAATTTCGGAGGTTGAAGAAGTCGTTCTAGCCATCCATGTTGCATCCAATGGCTCACAAGAGTCGAATGACCCAAATTGCTCCTTTAGATTGCAGGATCAACGTGGCATTCTAGGTCTCGAAGGTAGATTCTGCATCCGCACCTGGTTTGCGGGCCCGGCGCGAGCGCGACCGGCTTCCGCCGTGACAGCCACCATGCCCGCCTCCTCCGTGCGGGCGGAGACTACAATGACACGCTAGTTCCTCCTTGCCGGCGTGCTGGAGCACGCGCTCGTCCTCCTCTTCGTACGCTGCATGCATAGACGCGGCTCCACCAGCTGCTCGCGTGCTTGGCAGCGCGGCGGCATCACGAGGAGGGACTACAGACGACATGAGCAGGCGAGCCTTCGGCTTCATGGTACAGGGATGGCGGCAACATGGCGGTGATGGGCGAGAAATGGTTGGCCGGAGCAGGCGGGCACCGGCATGCACAACGGCGGCGGCGACATATTGATGAGTGCGCGTATGGGAGCTTAGTTTAGTTTTATATAGGGTTGGTCAAACTTAAAAGAAAACCGTACTGGTACACGTAAACATTAGACTGAGACAGCGCTTATATTGGTTACCATAGCCACGATACGGAATCCTTTGCAAGTGCGTGAACTGCGGCCGCGCGGTCGATCGAACGGCGCGTCACCGTGTCGTGCTCGAAGGATACCCACCGAACCTTTTTGTGTGTGCAAAAACAATCCCCGAATACTGCTCAACTTTTTTTCCTGGAAAAGTTTTTTGACACTACAATATTTCCATATATTTGAATTTAGCTCCAGTTTGTGTTTATTTGGATTTGGACGTTTTAGGTGCGCCCTAGTTTTTTTAATACTGATTTTGTGTGTGTGATTGAGAGAGAACGTGCGTATGTGTCCATATGTGTGTTGTGGTGGAAGGGAAATGTGGAGACGGTGTGCGTGTGATAGAGACATAGAGAGGTGTTAATGTACAAATGATCATGCATGAGTGAGAAATAGACATATGTCGATACGTTGTGTATAAACGAGAGAACGGTCTTCTATTTGTACTTGCGTCTGTGTGTGAGAGAGATAGGAGCATTCGTAACACAACAACCATCTCTCTGGATTCGTCCGCCCCTCACACGATCGCATGTAACACATCTGTCAACGCACACATTTTGACACCCTCACCCGGCCCCTTCCCACCTCAAGGCCCGCACATCGCTCTCTATCTCGCACGCACAATCTCTTCATGAAAACCCTATTTAGCATGTAGCATTCCGTCACATACACACGCATTTCTCTCCATAGGTTTGATTTCTCTCAATACCTCACACACACACAGAGACACACACACACACACTCCCCCTCCCCCGAGCATACAATTCATCCCCAGCCAAGGCTATATGGCGACCACTCTCACTTGTGCTTCTCTGCACCCCAGCATGCACAACACCTCAACCTTCAAAGAGGGTATCGAGGAGATCGAAGACTGGCAACCACACTGCACTAGAGAATGCGGGGCCATTTGGAAGCAAGATGATGTGACGACGGCTGACTGACTCCAACCGCCCTCTCTCCCCCGCACAAAATTACCAATCCTCTCTCTCCCGAACAAAATTATCAATCCCTCAACCCACGAGATCCTTCCCCTCTCGTCCATGTTTTTCCAGTTCTCTCATCAAACCTGTTGTCTCTTCTCCTTCCACGTCTACAGAATCCGGATGCACACACATCTCACGTATATTACATGTCTCCATCTATCTCACAGACCTAACTTCTTCCTCTCTCTTTCTCTCTCTCTGTCTCTCTCGTTAGGTTTGTCTCCTACTCTCTTGTCCACATACACACAATCTTTCCCGCCCTATCTGCTCCATCTTCGCAAGCTCTCTCTACACATTTCATTCACACATTGGGATGTGTTCAAAATGTTGCTTTTATAATGGATGATGTAGAGTTATGGTTGGTTTTGTTGCATCCTACAAAGTAATAACTATGAAATGCATTTAGATTCTCATTTGATTGGGATTATGTGAGTTTGAGCATATTGTGAAGTACTATAGACCTCGTATACATCTTGGAATTCAACAACTATTGTAACTATTGAATTGTATAGACCATTACATTCGAAGTCAGTAGCCTAATATATTTATTTCACAATTACAAAAAATGATTAATTCACTACAAACTAAGAAAACAAATATGTACTCCCTCCGTTTTTATTTAAGTCCGCGTATTAGCATTGGTCAAAGTCAAGTTTTGTAAACTCTCAGAAAGTTTATAACAAAAAATATTAACATATACAATAACAAATAAATACCATTAGATTCATTATTGAATGTACTTTCACATCATACATATTTGTTATGGTAAATGTTTATATTTTTCTATAAACTTGGTCAAACTTTAGGAAGTTTGACTTCGGTCAAACCTAATATGCAGAGTTAACCCCCCCCCCCCCCCCCCCCCCCCCCCCCCCCCCCCCCCCCCCCCCCCCCCCCCCCCCCCCCCCCCCCCCCCCCCCCCCCCCCCCCCCCCCCCCCCCCCCCCCCCCCCCCCCCCCCCCCCCCCCCCCCCCCCCCCCCCCCCCCCCCCCCCCCCCCCCCCCCCCCCCCCCCCCCCCCCCCCCCCCCCCCCCCCCCCCCCCCCCCCCCCCCCCCCCCCCCCCCCCCCCCCCCCCCCCCCCCCCCCCCCCCCCCCCCCCCCCCCCCCCCCCCCCCCCCCCCCCCCCCCCCCCCCCCCCCCCCCCCCCCCCCCCCCCCCCCCCCCCCCCCCCCCCCCCCCCCCCCCCCCCCCCCCCCCCCCCCCCCCCCCCCCCCCCCCCCCCCCCCCCCCCCCCCCCCCCCCCCCCCCCCCCCCCCCCCCCCCCCCCCCCCCCCTTCGGAACAGGTCTACGGATTACGCTTGGTAGGGGCCTGTTTTCGTAACTTCAGGTTCACCCTACCCAGCCAACCCCACCCCGGCACCTAGAGTAGTACACCTGAATACTCCCATTTTCTACCCCCACACCAAAATAGACTTCTCGACGGCACTGCAGCCTTCGTGCTCCTCCCCTTCTCCATCGGCGCACTCATCCACCACAGCGCATCTGCCTCATCGACGATCTCACACGCCGCACTAGAGCCGGTCCATCATCATCATCGTACACGGAGCTTCTTCCCCGGCACCGTCTTCCACGGTCTCAGATCTGCTTCCCGGAAGCCGACGCCAAGCGCAGAAGCACCACCGTCGTGGACAATGAACCGACTCCCGTTGCCGACCATGATGCACAGAGGCTGCCGCGACCATCGTTCTCCTCCTTGATCGGTAATGTGTGTATTGAATCACTTAGCAGTACATGTGCAGTTCCAATTTGGTTCATACCTACCCTTCAAATTACCTGGTTATTATTGTTCACGCAAAAGTAATTGGTTATAGCCTCCATTGTCCAACAGAATATCAGCTTGTAATTGTGTGTCGCTCCTATATCGCTCTGTGCTTGGGGGGGGGGGGGGGGGGGGGGGGGGGGGGGGGGGGGGGGGGGGGGGGGGGGGGGGGGGGGGGGGGGGGGGGGGGGGGGGGGGGGGGGGGGGGGGGGGGGGGGGGGGGGGGGGGGGGGGGGGGGGGGGGGGGGGGGGGGGGGGGGGGGGGGGGGGGGGGGGGGGGGGGGGGGGGGGGGGGGGGGGGGGGGGGGGGGGGGGGGGGGGGGGGGGGGGGGGGGGGGGGGGGGGGGGGGGGGGGGGGGGGGGGGGGGGGGGGGGGGGGGGGGGGGGGGGGGGGGGGGGGGGGGGGGGGGGGGGGGGGGGGGGGGGGGGGGGGGGGGGGGGGGGGGGGGGGGGGGGGGGGGGGGGGGGGGGGGGGGGGGGGGGGGGGGGGGGGGGGGGGGGGGGGGGGGGGGGGGGGGGGGGGGGGGGGGGGGGGGGGGGGGGGGGGGGGGGGGGGGGGGGGGGGGGGGGGGGGGGGGGGGGGGGGGGGGGGGGGGGGGGGGGGGGGGGGGGGGGGGGGGGGGGGGGGGGGGGGGGGGGGGGGGGGGGGGGGGGGGGGGGGGGGGGGGGGGGGGGGGGGGGGGGGGGGGGGGGGGGGGGGGGGGGGGGGGGGGGGGGGGGGGGGGGGGGGGGGGGGGGGGGGGGGGGGGGGGGGGGGGGGGGGGGGGGGGGGGGGGGGGGGGGGGGGGGGGGGGGGGGGGGGGGGGGGGGGGGGGGGGGGGGGGGGGGGGGGGGGGGGGGGGGGGGGGGGGGGGGGGGGGGGGGGGGGGGGGGGGGGGGGGGGGGGGGGGGGGGGGGGGGGGGGGGGGGGGGGGGGGGGGGGGGGGGGGGGGGGGGGGGGGGGGGGGGGGGGGGGGGGGGGGGGGGGGGGGGGGGGGGGGGGGGGGGGCCAATGAGGCCGCCCGCGCGTATGATGCGGCGGCATGGCGCCTCTAGTGGCCTCATAGAACATTGAACTTCCCCAACGTGTTGACGTGGGAGCGGGTGCAGGAGCTCGCGCCTCTGCTGCGGCTTGTCACCGACGAGGATCATCGCGACAACCGGAGGCAGGAGCACCGTCTCGGTATCGCCGAGATGGACGAGGAAGCCATGGCGCTGTGGCGCCAACGCTTCCCACAGGACATCATCAACGAGCGCGAGTTCTACGCGCAAAGGAGGGCGGAGAGGGAGAAGAGGAGGGCGGAGCGAGCCGCCTATCGCGAGGACAAGCGCACACGAAAAGCGGACGCTCAATTCAACATGAGGCTAGGAGCAGCGTCACCCCGGGAATCCGACGACGATCTGTATCTTCACGCCTACATTGAGACGTTGGAGGAGGACATCACCGAGGAGGAGTCGGACGAGGAGGAGTAGTTGAACTATCTATTTTTTATCTATCTATGCTATATCTATGCTGAGAACTATCTATGTCTCTACTCTCTAGTCTCTACTCTCTATCTCTACTTCTCGATCTCAACACTGTAAACGCCTTTTTAAAGCACCGCGTGTTGCGCTTCTGTTGGAGATGCTCTAACATGGTAGACGAGTGCTTTAATGTTGCCCACAAGATGCGTGAGTATTACTAGTATATTTTTCTTGCCATGTTGAGATTTTAAAACCACGAGTGCGAACATGCAGAGGAGCAATGAAGACCAAACACGGGATAGACATCTTCAAGGAGCGTGGCAAGTTAAAGAGGAGCTGCACCGAACCTGTAAAACGAGCTTTGGTAAGTAACACCCTTTCAATTACTTTCATTTAGCCTCGTGTTCTTCGATGTGTATATGTTGTATTATATGTTTCTCTTAGCCTCGTGTTCTTCATGTGTAAGAAGAAGAGTCTTAACTGTCCTAGTGCTTTTGCTTTTAGCTTGATGAAGGAAGTGGGTGTTCTCACCTTGTGGTCTGTTTTTATATTTTTCCTTTTGAATTCACTTCTCTGAGTCCTATTTTTCTGGCTTCTCCTAAATGGATCTGGGTTGCTCTGAGTATTGATCTAAAAAAGAAGTAACTTCATGTCAGGATGCAGTTCCTACGAGGAGGGAAGTATGGTCAACATCGAGACCATGTTTCCAAAATGAGGCTGGATTACACACAAGGTGCCAGTTCCCTAATGATGCTGGATTAGACACAAGGTGCAAATTCCCAGATGATGCTGGATTACACACAAGCTAGGTGGAGTCGTGTAACACCCACAATGCGGCTATATATCCCACGTGTCGGAGCACGACTTAGAGGCATAGCTGCATGGTAGGCATGTCGCAAGAGGGGTAATCTTTACACATCCCATGTACCGAATAAGAAAGGGATAAAGAGTCGGCTTACAATCGCCACTTCACACAATACATAAATAGTCCATACATCATCCAAGGTACAAACAAAGGTCCGACCACGGAACCAAAATAAAGAAAGACCACCCCAAATGCTAGATCCCCGATTGTCCCAACTAGGCTTCACTACTGATCATCTGGAAAGGAAACATAATAGCGACCCAAATCTTTATCGAATTCCCACTTGAGTTCAGTAGCATCGCCTGCACTGGTATCGTCGGCACCTGCAACTGTTTGGAAATATTCGTGAGTCACAAAGACTTAGCAATCTCACACCCACGCGATCAAGACTATTTAAGCTTATGGGTAGGAGAAGGTAGTAAGGTGGAGCTGCAGCAAGCACTAGCATATATGGTGGCTAACATACGCAAAAGAGAGCGAGAAGAGAAGAAACGCACGGTCGAGAAGCTAGAAGTGATTAAGAAGTGATCCTGAAACTACTTACGTTCAAGCATAACACAAGTCTGTGTTCTCTTCCCGGACACCCCCCCCCCCCCCCCCCCCCCCCCCCCCCCCCCCCCCCCCCCCCCCCCCCCCCCCCCCCCCCCCCCCCCCCCCCCCCCCCCCCCCCCCCCCCCCCCCCCCCCCCCCCCCCCCCCCCCCCCCCCCCCCCCCCCCCCCCCCCCCCCCCCCCCCCCCCCCCCCCCCCCCCCCCCCCCCCCCCCCCCCCCCCCCCCCCCCCCCCCCCCCCCCCCCCCCCCCCCCCCCCCCCCCCGTTGTAGATAACTTGAACCTTAACTTAATTAAAATGAGTCAACTGCGTGTGTAACCGTGATGGTCTCTTTCCGGCGGAGTCCGGGAAGTGAACACGGTGTTGGAGTTATGCTTGACGTAGGTTGTTTTCGGATCACTTCTTGATCATACTTTTATCGACCGTGCTTTGCTTTCTCTTCTCGCTCTCTTTTGCGTATGTTAGCCACCATATATGCTAGTTGCTTGCTCAGCT
Source organism: Thinopyrum obtusiflorum (assembly GCA_036873465.1). Lineage (NCBI taxonomy): Eukaryota > Viridiplantae > Streptophyta > Magnoliopsida > Poales > Poaceae > Thinopyrum > Thinopyrum obtusiflorum. The sequence goes on from JAAAWM010008448.1 coordinate 9,364, forward strand.
CCACCTCATACCTTTACCTTACCCATAAGCTTAAATAGTCTTGATCGCGAGGGTGCGAGATTGCTGAGTCCCCGTAGCTCACAGATACTTTCAAAACCAGCTTGCAGGTGCCGATGAGTCCGTGCAGATGACGCAACCAAGCTCAAGGAGGAGCTCGGTGAAGATCTTGTCCTTTGTGTTGTTTCGTTCTAGTTGATCAGTAGTGGAGCCCAGTTGGGATCGATCGGGGACCTTGTCGCATTTGAGGTTCTTCTTTTATTTTGGTTCCGTAGTCGGACCTTGAGTGTATTTGGATGATGTAATGCTTTATTCATGTAACTATGTGAAGTGGCGATTGTAAGCCAACTATGTATTTTTCCCTTATGTATTACATGGGTTGTGTGAAGATTACTCACTTACGACATTGCTTTCAATGCGGTTATGCCTCTAAGTCGTGCTTCGACACATGGGAGATATAGCCGCATCGAGGACGTTAGAAGTTGGTATCAGAGCCTTCCCCGACCTTAGGAGCCCCATTGCTTGACGTGTGATCATATTCTTAGCCGTGTGCGGTGCCCCCCTTCCATCATAGTCCTCGATAATATTGTAGCGGTGCTTAGGCGAAGCCCTGCGACGGTAGTACATCAAGATCGTCACCACGCCGTTGTTCTGACGGAACTCTTCCCCGACACTTTGCTGGATCGGAGTCCGGGGATTGTCATCGAGCTGAACGTGTGCTAGAACTCAGAGGTGCCGTAGTTTCGGTGCTTGATCGATCGGGCCGTGGAGACGTACGACTACATCAACCAAACGCTTCCGTTGTCGATCTACAAGGGTACGTAGATCACACTCTCCCCTCTCGTTTCTATGCATCACCATGATCTTGTGTGTGCGTAGAATTTTTTTTTAAATTACTACGTTCCCCAACAGTTGGGACACCCCTGCAGGGATTTGAATTTTCGAAAGCCGTGCCCGCGGTTATGGGCAGATGGGAATTTGTTAATGTCCGGTTGTAGATAACTTGAACCTTAACTTAATTAAAATGAGTCAACTGCGTGTGTCCCCCCCCCCCCCCCCCCCCCCCCCCCCCCCCCCCCCCCCCCCCCCCCCCCCCCCCCCCCCCCCCCCCCCCCCCCCCCCCCCCCCCCCCCCCCCCCCCCCCCCCCCCCCCCCCCCCCCCCCCCCCCCCCCCCCCCCCCCCCCCCCCCCCCCCCCCCCCCCCCCCCCCCCCCCCCCCCCCCCCCCCCCCCCCCCCCCCCCCCCCCCCCCCCCCCCCCCCCCCCCCCCCCCCCCCCCCCCCCCCCCCCCCCCCCCCCCCCCCCCCCCCCCCCCCCCCCCCCCCCCCCCCCCCCCCCCCCCCCCCCCCCCCCCCCCCCCCCCCCCCCCCCCCCCCCCCCCCCCCCCCCCCCCCCCCCCCCCCCCCCCCCCCCCCCCCCCCCCCCCCCCCCCCCCCCCCCCCCCCCCCCCCCCCCCCCCCCCCCCCCCCCCCCCCCCCCCCCCCCCCCCCCCCCCCCCCCCCCCCCCCCCCCCCCCCCCCCCCCCCCCCCCCCCCCCCCCCCCCCCCCCCCCCCCCCCCCCCCCCCCCCCCCCCCCCCCCCCCCCCCCCCCCCCCCCCCCCCCCCCCCCCCCCCCCCCCCCCCCCCCCCCCCCCCCCCCCCCCCCCCCCCCCCCCCCCCCCCCCCCCCCCCCCCCCCCCCCCCCCCCCCCCCCCCCCCCCCCCCCCCCCCCCCCCCCCCCCCCCCCCCCCCCCCCCCCCCCCCCCCCCCCCCCCCCCCCCCCCCCCCCCCCCCCCCCCCCCCCCCCCCCCCCCCCCCCCCCCCCCCCCCCCCCCCCCCCCCCCCCCCCCCCCCCCCCCCCCCCCCCCCCCCCCCCCCCCCCCCCCCCCCCCCCCCCCCCCCCCCCCCCCCCCCCCCCCCCCCCCCCCCCCCCCCCCCCCCCCCCCCCCCCCCCCCCCCCCCCCCCCCCCCCCCCCCCCCCCCCCCCCCCCCCCCCCCCCCCCCCCCCCCCCCCCCCCCCCCCCCCCCCCCCCCCCCCCCCCCCCCCCCCCCCCCCCCCCCCCCCCCCCCCCCCCCCCCCCCCCCCCCCCCCCCCCCCCCCCCCCCCCCCCCCCCCCCCCCCCCCCCCCCCCCCCCCCCCCCCCCCCCCCCCCCCCCCCCCCCCCCCCCCCCCCCCCCCCCCCCCCCCCCCCCCCCCCCCCCCCCCCCCCCCCCCCCCCCCCCCCCCCCCCCCCCCCCCCCCCCCCCCCCCCCCCCCCCCCCCCCCCCCCCCCCCCCCCCCCCCCCCCCCCCCCCCCCCCCCCCCCCCCCCCCCCCCCCCCCCATTATGTAACAGTTGTTCTGTCATACCCGAAGGAATTTCATAACAAATATTTTCAGTAGGTGCAGTGGGTTGAGGGGTAACTAATTGTGCTTCCAATCAAGGTGAAGATACCCCGAACAAACCCCTCAAAGGATGGTTTTCCATAGTAGCAAGTGACAATAAATTTTAGCATGTAGTATACAATTTTCCTTGCCAATTTCTAGTTACCAAGAACGATTCACTCCCCGGCAATGGAACCAGAAAAGAGTCTTGATGAGGAGAGTGTCGAACCTAATTTTCCATAGTCCTTTCGATAAGTAAGAGTGTCGAACCTAATGAGGAGCGGAAGGAAATGACAAGTGTTTTTCAGCGTGGTATTTTCCGAAAGCATTGAAATAAGCGGTAAAAGGTAGATTGATAGCAAGATAATTTGTAACGGACAAGTAATAGTAACGTTAAATAAAGTGCAGAAAGGTAGCCCAATCTTTTTGTGGGAAAGGACATGACAAATCGGTCTCTTATAATAAGCAAAGTGTTCTTGATGGCACACGGGAATTCCATCTAGTCACTTTCATCATGTTGGTTTGATTCGCATTCTCTACTTTGATAATTTAATGTGTGGGTGGACCGATGCTTGGGTGTTGTTATTACTTGAACAACCCTCCCACTTATGATTAACCCCCTCCCAAGCATATGCAACTATGAGAAAAGTATTAAGATAAAATCTAACCATAGCATTTGGATCCAAATCGGCCCCTTATGAAGTAGCGCATAAACTAGGGTTTAAGCTTCTGTCACTCTAGCAACCCATCATCTAATAACTAATGCACAATGCATTCCCTTAGGTCCAAATATGGTGAAGTGCCATGTAGTTGATGTTCACATGACACCACTAAGGGAATCACAACATACATATCATCAAAATATCGAACACATATCAAGTTCACATGATTACTTTCAACATGATTTCCGTCGTGGCCTCAAGAACGAAAGTAACTACTCACAAATGATAATCATGCTCAACATAAGAGGGGTATTAAATAGCATAATTGATATGAACATATAATCTTGCACCAAATAAACCATATAGTAATCAACTACAAGATGTAATCAACACTACTAGTCACCCACATATACCAATCTGAGGTTCCGGTACAAAGATTGAACACAAGAGATGAACAAGGGTTTGAGAGGAGATGGTGTTGTTAAAAATGTTGATGGACATTATCGTCCCACAGATGAGAGGGTTGTTGGTGATGACAATAGCTTCGGTTTCCTCCTCTGGGAGGGAAGTTCCCCTGGCAGAACTGCTCCGTCGGAGGGCAAAAGTTCTGCTGCCCAAGTTCCACCACGAGACTGCGGTGCTCTGTCCCAAAAGTCCTCTCCTTTTTTCTAGGTCAAAATGAATTATATACCAGAAGATGGGCACCGGAGGTGGGCTGGGCTGGCCACAACCCACCAGGGCGCGCTTGAGGGGCCTGGCGTGCCCTGGTGTGTCCTGTGGTCAACAGGTGACCCCCTTTAGTAGTTATTTACTCCAGTATTTTTCATATATTCCAAAATAATTCTCCATAAATTTTCAGCTCATTTGGAGTTGTGCAGAATAGGTAACTCTGACATTATTTTTCCAGGTCTAGAATTCCAGCTACCGGCATTCTCCCTCTTTGTGTACCCCCCCCCCCCCCCCCCCCCCCCCCCCCCCCCCCCCCCCCCCCCCCCCCCCCCCCCCCCCCCCCCCCCCCCCCCCCCCCCCCCCCCCCCCCCCCCCCCCCCCCCCCCCCCCCCCCCCCCCCCCCCCCCCCCCCCCCCCCCCCCCCCCCCCCCCCCCCCCTAGGAGGGTAAAGGGAGAACCACTGCGATTGTACTTCCAGCTCGTCTGGTTAAGTACCTCAGTGGAGAAAGCCAAAAATTGACTGTCATAATAAGCGAGAACTGGTCAGCGATCCGATGAAAACTATCAAACTAAAAATCAATGGAAGTTATTCTGTGTCATACGAAGGATTTGTTGTCACAACAACCAAGTGATGATGGTATTAACCTCGGGACAACCAAATATCACAAACCACTGGGGGCTAGTCACTTGCTCCCGCTGTCAACCTCCTATGGCTAAGTGAAAGCACTAAAGCTGCATAGTCCAATTGCCTCGTTTCCCTTACTTACTACTACCTCCGGGCACCGAGGCATCAGCTAAGGTTTATAGTGCTAAGGAAGAAACACCCTTTGAAGTATCTACAAGGGGTTGAAGCCAATGACTGGTAACTTTTAGTTTAAAATGGCAGCACATGAGTCAAAATAAACAAAAAAAGCATTGTACATCATGCAAACTAGTTGCATCATAAAGAACAAAAAGTATAAACTTCCTTGGATAAGCGACAGTACATTTGTGACAAGTGAGCAAACCCATGATTTGTTTTGCCATGCCTCTTCATAGGTTGAAACCCATGATTTGTTTTGTTGAGCCCCTTTTGTAGTGAGCATATGTCCAGTTTTAATTGCTATATTTGG
>JAAAWM010008449.1:0-14149 GCA_036873465.1 Thinopyrum obtusiflorum
GTAGCCATGTCACATGTATAGAAAGTGGTAGTTCGGAGAGGAGCGAGTTCACCTTATCTTTGATAGCCATTGCTTGTGCCCTTGTCATTTGTCCAAGTGGTTTCATGGGAGATGTAGGTAGGTCCATGCGGATGATCTTGGGATGCTCTGCATCATCTCTCCTCCCTTGGGAAAGATCCGACCTCGGATCGAATTCTTCATCACCATGGTAGGGTGAGAGATCCTTGACATTGAAGACGTCGCTCAGATTGTACTTGTCGCGTGGGAAGTCGATCTTGTAAGCGTTGTTATTGTAGCGTGCAAGCACCTTGAAGGGTCCATCCGCTCGTGGTAGAAGTTTGGACTTGCGTTCAGTGGGGAAGCGGTCCTTGCGAAGGTGTAGCCACCCAAGATCACCAATGTTGAATACCATGGGGTGCTTATTGATGTTGAGCTTGGTCGCAAGTCGTTGTACTTGGCGCTCGATGGTGTGCCTTGTATCTTCATGCACCTTCTTGAGATGGTTCACACGTGTACTTGCATCCATATTGATGCGCTCTTGTAGCGGTAGAGGAAGAATGTCCAATGGGGACAATGGGTTGAATCCGTAGACGACCTCGAAGGGGGACTTGCCGGTAGTTGAGTGTCTTGCGTGGTTGTAGGCAAACTCAGCGATAGGTAGACACTCCTCCCACTCCTTGATGTTCTTCTTGATTAGCATGCGAAGTAGAGCGGCGAGTGTGTGGGGGGGGGGGGGGGGGGGGGGGGGGGGGGGGGGGGGGGGGGGGGGGGGGGGGGGGGGGGGGGGGGGGGGGGGGGGGGGGGGGGGGGGGGGGGGGGGGGGGGGGGGGGGGGGGGGGGGGGGGGGGGGGGGGGGGGGGGGGGGGGGGGGGGGGGGGGGGGGGGGGGGGGGGGGGGGGGGGGGGGGGGGGGGGGGGGGGGGGGGGGGGGGGGGGGGGGGGGGGGGGGGGGGGGGGGGGGGGGGGGGGGGGGGGGGGGGGGGGGGGGGGGGGGGGGGGGGGGGGGGGGGGGGGGGGGGGGGGGGGGGGGGGGGGGGGGGGGGGGGGGGGGGGGGGGGGGGGGGGGGGGGGGGGGGGGGGGGGGGGGGGGGGGGGGGGGGGGGGGGGGGGGGGGGGGGGGGGGGGGGGGGGGGGGGGGGGGGGGGGGGGGGGGGGGGGGGGGGGGGGGGGGGGGGGGGGGGGGGGGGGGGGGGGGGGGGGGGGGGGGGGGGGGGGGGGGGGGGGGGGGGGGGGGGGGGGGGGGGGGGGGGGGGGGGGGGGGGGGGGGGGGGGGGGGGGGGGGGGGGGGGGGGGGGGGGGGGGGGGGGGGGGGGGGGGGGGGGGGGGGGGGGGGGGGGGAGGAAAAGGTAGATCCACTCAAGGCAAAGCAAATCCACGGATCAAATCTAACAAAATTTCATTACACCAACAAATCACAAAAAAAAATTGGGGCTATTTTTGTGGGGAATTTTCGAATTAGGGACAAAATCAACAAAAAAAGGCTAGAAACACAACGGGGAGGCTCCGGAATCGTGATCAACGTGGCTCTAGATACCAAGATGATGTAGGGTAGGAACCCTAGGGGCCGATCTTTCACGAAAGGAGCAGATCCCGCGGTGAACACGAAGAACACGAGGGAAAACACAAGGGGAAACACAAGAGAATCACTAAACCAACAAGAAATAGTCACACGTATGCTAGATCCTCGAGTACATAAGAGATCACACGATCCACGGTCAACTAAGGACGATACAAAGGTAACGGGTCTTCTCCATGAGGAGGTCTTGATGGTGTTCTCCGCAAGGAGGTCCAGAATCAAAAGGTATCTTCTCCGAAGAGGGGCCACGATCTCTCTCGTGGAGTAGATCTGATGGGGATGAGCAAAGCTCTATCTCAAGTATGAGCTAAACCAATGCTAACCCTAAAACGTAGGTAGGAGAAGAGTATATATAGTCTAGGTGGGCGAAGGGGTACATGGGTTGTGGCCCAACACACAAACAACACACAGGCGTCGGACGTCCGGGAGTTACCGGTCGTCCGGAGACTCGCGAAGGTCCGGACGTCCGGTGCTCGTCGGACGATCGTAGATTCGGCTCGGGTGGTCTTCGGTCGGACGTCCGGTCGGGGTCGGTCATCCGGGGCGTCCGTCGTCCGGAGGGCTTCGGAAATCCGTATATTCGGCTTGGGTGTGGGTGTGGCGGTCGTCCGGAGCCTGGGAGGTGTCAGACGTCCGGTCCAGGTCGGACATCCGGCCACTGTAGCATGCGCTGGCCTGGTTTCCTTTGGCTGGTGTGACCTTCAGGGGCCGGACATCCGGGATGGGCCGGTCGTCCGGAGCCTGTAGATTCTTCCGCGGCTCTTCTTCTTCACATCCATCTTCCTCTTCTGATTCTCCTTGCTCCTTAGCTTCTTCATTGCTAACTCCTTGATATCCGACTATGCATAATGTCTCTGTTTGAGGTAGTAGCCATGTCTGATGTGCATCGAAGTGAACTTGTGAGAGGAGAGATGTCACCTCGGTTTCGAGAGCTCTTGCACGTGCTTGTGTCATGGGTCCGCTAGGCACTTGGTTAGACGTTGGTAGGTCCACGGGGATGACCTTGGGATGCTCCGGATTAGTGTTTCACCCCCTCTACCTTCTTGCTTTGAATTGAGTCTTGCTCTTTGAGGTTCCGTTATGTTGGATTGAGTATTGGATTTGAGAACACTTGATGTATGTCTTCCGATAGAATATCTGTGGTGACAATGGGATGTTCTATTGATTCACTTGATGTATGTTTTGGCACTCAAGTTGCAGATTCCCATGGTGACATTGGGGTAATCTATGCATAGGGGTTGATGCATGTTTTCATCCTATGTTCTCCGATAGAAACTTTGGAGTGATTCTTTGTTGCACGTTGAGGGATTGTCATATGATTTAATTATGTTATCATTGTTGAGATAACATGCACTAGTGAAAGTATGACCCTAGGCCTTGTTTCCAAGCATTGCAATACTGTTTTTGCTCAATTTTACCACTTGCTACCTTATTTTTTTATATTGTCAGATTACAAAAACCTACATCTGTCATCCATATTACACTTGTATCACCATCTCTTCGCCAAACTAGTGCACCTATACAATTTACGACTGTATTGGGTGTTTTGGGGTTAAAAGAGACTCTTTGTTATTTTGTTGCAGGGTTGTTTGAGAGAGACCATCTTCATCCTACGCCTCTTGCATATTGATAAACCTTAGGTCATGCTGATGTAGGGTAGGAACCCTAGGGGCCGATCTTTCACGAAAGGAGCGTATCACACGAAGAACACGAGGAACACGAGGGGGGAAACGAGGGAAATCACGAGGGGAAACATGAGAGAATCACTAAAACAACAAGAAATAGTCACACATATGCTAGATCCATGAACACAAAGGAATATACAAGATCCACGGAAAACTAAGGACAATACAAGTAGCACGATCTTCTCCGTGAGGAGGTCTTGATGGTCTTCTCTGCGAGGAGGTCTTGAATCCAAGTGGATCTTCTCCATAGAGGGGTCGCGGTCTCTCTCGTGGAGTAGATCCGATATGGAGGAGCAAAGCTTTATCTCTCAAATGAGCTATCACAACGCTAACCCTAAAATGTACGTAGGAAAAGAGTATATATAGTCTAGGTGGGCGAAGGGGTACACGGGCCTCGGGCACTTACACTGTGCGCAGACAGGGGAGGCCTAACGTTCGCGGAAGGCCGGATGTCCGGGCTGGAGGGGCCGGATGTTCGAGCTGTCGGGGGTTCTCTTCTGTTCTCTATTGCAGCTTGTCCGGATATCCGGGTGTTGGGGCCGGATTTCTGGGCCGGGCCGGATGTCCGGGGCCTGTAGATGTCCAGCGGCTAGAAGGCTGCTATAGGTGATGTCTCCAACGGCCAGATGTCTGGGCCCTGGAGATGCCTTCTTCTCCTTTCGGCGTTCCTCTTCATCCGTGGATTGGCGGCTTGTCCGTCTTCACGTGCATCTTCGAGAGAGTCCTCTTGGTACCTAATCATGCACAATATCTCGGACTTAGGTAGTAGCCATGTCTCAAGAAGATCATATGTAATATCACTAAGGAGAGAAGTCACCTCGGTCTCGAGAGCTCTAGCTCTAGCTTGAGTGATGGGTCCTCTAGGCCCTTCGTGAGACGATGGTAGGTCCATGGGGATGACCGTAGGATGCTGCGCATCATCTCCCCTCCCTTGGGGAAGATCCGTCCTTGGATCGAATCCTCATCACCATGGTTGGGCGAGAGATCTTTGACGTTGAAGATGTCGCTCATGAAGTATTTGTCGCGTGGAATGTCGATCTTGTAGGCGTTGTTGTTGTAGCGTTCAACCACCTTGAAGGGTCCATCCACTCGTGGTCGAAGTTTGGACTTGCGTTCGTTGGGGAAGCGGTCCTTGCAAAGGTGTAGCCACACAAGATCTCCAATGTTGAATACCATGGGGTGCTTGTTGATGTTGCGCTCGGTCGCAAGTCGTTCTAGTTGGCGCTCGATGGTGTGCCTTGTATCTTCATGCACCTTCTTGAGATGCTTCACACGTGCACTTGTGTCCATATTGATGCGCCCTTGTAGTGGTAGAGGTAGAATGTCCAAAGGGGACAATGGCTTCAATCCGTAGATGACCTCGAAGGGGGACTTGCCAGTAGTTGAGTGTCTTGCGTGGTTGTAGGAGAACTCGGCGATAGGTAGACACTCCTCCCACTCCTTGTTGTTCTTCTTTATTAGCACTCAAAGTAGAGCAGAGAGTGTGTGGTTGGTCACCTCCGTTTGGCCGTCGGTTTGAGGACGGTAAGCCGTGGAGAAGAGTAGCTTGATTCCGAGCTTGGCGCATAGGGTCTTCCAAAAGTAGCTTAGGAACTTGACGTCGTGGTCCGAGACAATCGCCTTTGGCACTCCATGTAGATGCAATATTTACCTACAAAAGATATTGGTAACATGTGAAGCATCATCTATCTTGTTGCAGGTAATAAAATGTGCCATCTTAGAGAATCGGTCCACAACAACAAATATCGAATCATTTCCATTTCGAGTTCTAGGCAATCCAAGTACAAAATCCATGCTAATGTCTTCCCATGGTTGATATGGAATTGGGAGAGGCATGTAAAGGCCATGGGATTGAGCTTTAGACTTAGCTTTGCGACATGTAGAGCATCGATTGGCGAAGCGGTTGACATCGTGAAACATATTGGGCCAATAATAGTTCTTGGAGAGCGTGGCAAAAGTCTTGTCACGTCCAAAATGTCCCTTTAGTCCTCCTCCATGAGATTCCTGCAAAAGCAACAAACGAATAGAAGACTCGGGGATGCAAAGTTTGTTAGCTCTCATAAGATATCCATTTTTTATGTAATGGTGTTCCCAAGATGTAGGCATCAAACATGGGAACACAAGGATATCAAAAGTTGGATCATGCGCATACAAGTCTTTTATGTGCTCAAAGCCTCCAATTTAAGTTGAGTAACAAGCATGCATATGCAGGAAAGTGCGTCTGCCACAACATTTTCCTTACCTTTGATGTACTTGCTGACATAAGGAAAAGACTCAATGAATTCACTCCACTTAGCATGACGCTTGTTCAACTAAGTTTGACCCTTAAGGTATTTAAGCGTTTCATGATCGGTATGGATGATAAATTCATGAGGGCGAAGATAGTGTTCCCATTCATGCAAAACTCGCACTAAAGCATATAACTCTTTGTCATAGATGGGGTAATTGAGTTGCGCTCCGGAAAGTTTCTCACTAGAGTAAGCTATGGGGCCCTTCTCCTGCGTTAAAACACCTCCTATGCCATTACCACTAGCATCGCAATGGATCTCAAAGGGCTTGTCAAAGTTTGGTAATGCAAGCACGGGAGCATGAGTAAGAAAATTCTTAAGCTCATCGAAAACGGTATCTTGGGATGGTCCCCAAACAAAACGTGCATTTTTCTTGCTCAAAGCATGCAAAGGTGAAGCAATGGAGCTAAAGTCCTTCACAAATCTATGGTAGAAGCCGGCTAGACTAAGGAAGCTACGCACTTGATGCAAGTTGGTTGGTTGTGGCCAAGTTTTAATAGCATTGATCTTGGAGTCATCAAGATGAACACCCTTAGAGGAAACAACAAAACCCAAGAAAACGAGCTTATCAACGCTAAAAATGCACTTTTCCATGTTAGCATAGAGACGCTCTTTTCGAAGAGTTTGCAAAATGGTTCAGACATCAGTGACATGACCTTTAAGAGATTTGCTATAAACAAGGATATCATCAAAGTACACCACCACAAACTCACCAATGTAAGGGCGAAAGACATAATTCATAAGACGCATAAAAGTACCTGGTGCTTCCGATAGACCCATAGGCATGACTAACCACTCATACAAACCAAACATTGTTTTGAAAGCGGTTTTCCATTCATCACCCTCTTGTATGCGGATTTGATAGTAACAACTTTTAAGATCAGTTTTTGAAAAGATAGTGGCATCACTAAGTTCATCAAGCATATCATCAAGGCGTGGAATGGGATACCTATGGCGAACGGTGATAGCATTGATAGGTCGACAATCAGAGCACATGGGAAAGCTACCGTCTCGTTTTGGCAGAAGAATGACCGGAACGGCACAAGGACTCAAACTTTCTCACACATGTCCATGGTCTATGAGATGCTTTACTTGCCTTTGTATTTCTTTGCTTTCTTCAAGGTTGATGCTGTAGGGTGCTTTGGTCGGAAGAGGTGCTCCGGGGATGACGTTGATGTGGTGCTCGATGCCTCGTAGTGGATGTAGTCCCGGAGCTAGCTCGGTAGAGAAAACATCTTGGAATTCCTGCAAAAGAGAAGACAACACTAAAGGTATAGCATGAGAGGTGTTAGCTTTTGGAACGTCGTCCTTGGACAAAAGGACATAGTGTAGGACACTAGATGGGTTCTCACACACTCCTCTTACCTCCCTTTTGGTGGCAAATTGATGCAGAGCATCCTATGGGCATCACCATGTCAAGAGTCCGTTTGGCGAGTGACACGTGCGACATCTACTTCACATACACAAAGGTGAATCATCTCCTTTACACATGCTCACTTGACCCCTTCGAGGATGGTATACTCCTTGACACTTATCCTGTGTGCATGCATAGGTATTGTTGGAACTTCACGGATGACGAGGAGGAGTGCAAGCGCCAAGGAACAACTACACCATCCACGAGGGAAGCCTGGAAGCGATGATGGAAGAAGACAGAGCTGCTGACGCTATAGCGGCCGGACATCCGGCGCCTGTGCAGCCGCCTAGGAGCTGCACCAATAGCAGGCCAAGAGTTTAACGACCGGACATCCGGCAACTCAGCAACGCCCGGACATCCAGCGACCAACCCCAGAAATTCGGTGATACCTAACCAGAGAAGAACAGATTCAGCCACCGCCAGGCCGAACATCTGGCCAGTGCCCCGGACATCTGGCATCTCACGAATAGCTGGACATCCGGCCCCCAGCCCGGACATCTGGCGCCTGCCTGTGCGCATGGACAGGGCCCGAGGCCCATGTACCCCCTTTCCCACTTACCCCTTCGTGGCTTATACTATAAATAGACCACCCCCTCATCCATTCTAGGGTTAGCAAAGTAGTAGCTCATCTAGAGATAAAGCTTTGCTCATCCATTACGGATCTACTCCACGAGAGAGACCGCGACCCCTCTTTGGAGAAAATCCAACTTGGATTCAAGACCCCTCACGGGAAGATTCCCTCGTGGATTCAAGACCTCCTCATGAAGATGAACCTTACCTTGTATCTTTTCCTTGGATCTTGTGTGTTTGATTGTCTAGTGGATTTGTGAATCGACTTGTTCTTGAGTGTTTCCCCTTCTGATTTCTCTCCGTTCTACCCTCATGTTCTTTGTGGGATCCACTCCTTTCGTGAAAGATCGGGTGTATAGGGTTCCACCCTACATCATCTTGGTATCATGAGCCATGTTGATCATGCTTTTGGAGCCTCCCCTCTTTGTTTTCTAGCCTAATTTTGTTGATTTCGTCCTAAATTCGAAAATTCCCAACCAAAAATAGCCCCAATTTTTTTGTGATTTGTTAGTTTGATGAAGTTTTGTTGATTTTGATCCATGGATTTTCTTGGTTTCAAGTGGATCTAGCATCTCCCTAAGTTTCCCCACTTTCCATCCACAAAATCTGTCAAATTTTGCCCCCAAAATCATCAATTTCCGCCCCAAATCAAGTTTTGAAGTCCAAATCCCGATCTGGAATCGTCAGGCCGGACATTCAGGCCTCAGGCCGGACATCCGGGCCATTGGGGCGGACATCCGGGCCCCAAGACGGACATTGGGATCCTGGAGCACCAAATCTGCATGGTTCTGGACACTGACCCCTGGATGTCCGGCCCCTGTAACTTCAGCCTTCGGTGATTCACCGTTTTGACCATCACTAATTCATCCGGAGTCCGATTTTCGCATTCTTTAGCTCGTTGAGAAGCTCTTGACATCCCCCTTCCCACAAAAATACTACCATCACCATTTGACTCCATAAAATTTGATGTAGGGTAGAACCCTAATCGCCCGATCTTTCACGAAAGGAGCGGATCTCGCAAAGAACACGAGGAACACGAGGGGGAAAACAAGGGAAAACACAAGGGGAAAAACGAGAGGAAACACTAAACCAACACGAATAAGTCACACATGTGCTAGATCCTCGAATACATAAGAGAAGATACATGATCCGCAATCAACTAGGGACGATACAAGGGTAGCCGGTCTTCTCCGTGAGGAAGTCTTGATGTTCTTCTCCGCAAGGAGGTCTTGAATCCAAAGGGATCTTCTCCGTAGAGGCCGTGGTCTCTCTCTTGGAGTAGATCCGATGTGGATGAGCAATGCTCTATCTCTAAAATGAGCTAAACCAATGCTAACCCTAGAAAGTAGGACGAGGTGGAGTATATATAGTCTAGGGGGAGAAGGGGTACACGGGCCTCGACCCTTCACTATGCGCAGATAGGGGAGGCCGATGTCTGGGCATCGGATCGGATGTCCGGGCTTTCACGCGAGGCCGGATGTCCGGGCTGGGGAGGCTGGATGTCCGGGCTGGAGCGGCTGGTTTGTTGCCCTCAGGTTCTGAGGGGTCCGGATTCCGGGCTAGAGGCCGGATATCCGGGAGCCCGGGAAGGGCCGGATGTCCGGGCTGGCAAGGCTGGATGTCCAGGGCCTGTAGTCTCTGGCGGCTGGGCAGCTGTGGTGGAAGAAGCTCCAGGGGCCGGACGTCCGGGGTCGTGGTCGGATGTCCGGGGCCTGGGAGGTGTACTTGACTCCTTCTGTTGGCTCTCTTCATCCGTTAACTTGGGGACTTGTACATCTTCATGTGCATCTTCTGGAGGGTCCTCTTGGTACCTAATCATGTACAACAACTCGGACTTAGGTATTAGCCATGTCTCATGCATAGTGAGTGGAAGTTCAGAGAGGAGAGAGTACACCTTATCTTCGATAGCCTTCGCTCGGGCTCTTGTCATTGGTCCAAGTGGTGTCGTCGGGGACGTAGGTAGGTCCATGGGGATGACCTTGGATGCTCTGCATCATCTCCCCTCCCTTGGGGAAGATCCGTCCTCGGATCAAATTCTTCATCACCATGGAAGGGCGAGAGGTCCTTGACATTGAAGATATCGCTCACGTTTTACTTGTCACGGGGGAGGTCGATCTTGTAAGCATTGTCGTTGTAGGTCCAAGCACCTTCAAGGGTCCGTCCGCTCGTGGTCGAAGTTTGGACTTGCGTTCTTGGGGAAAGAGGTCCTTGCGAAGGTGTAGCCACACGAGATCACCAATGTTGAAGAACATGGGGTGCTTGTTGATGTTGAGCTTGGTCGGAAGTCGTTGTACTTGGCGCTCGATAGTATGTCTTGTATCTTCATGCACCTTCTTGAGATGAGTCACACGTGCACTTGCGTCCAAATTGATGTGCTCTTCGAGTGGCAGAGGGAGAATGTCCAATGGGGACAAAGGGTTGAATCCGTAGACGACCTCGAAGGGGGACTTGCCGGTTGTTGAGTGTCTTGTGCGGTTGTAGGCGAACTCGGCAATAGGTAGACACTCCTCCCACTCCTTGATGTTCTTCTTGATGAGTACTCGAAGTAGAGTGGAGAGTGTGCGGTTGTTCATGTAACACCCCGAGACCGTTGCGCCAGGTGTCTTCCAGTTATTTACTGTTGTTGCCTTGTCTTTCGCTTGCATGTTGCATCTTGTCATGTCATCATGTGTGTTGCATCATCATGTTTTCAAAACTTGCATCCGTCTTGGTATCCTCATTTTTTTCCGTTGTCCCTTCTGAGCCCAGAAACACTTGCACGCGCCCGCGACACGTCCATAATAGTATTTTATAATTGGTCGGAAAATGTTCTCAGAATGGGTTGAAAGTTGGCATGCGGTGTTGTTATGTTGTCAGTAGACCGCCTGCCAAATTTCGTCGCATTCGGAGTCCCTTTGACACCCCAACGGATAACTATAGCGGCATTATAGTCGATCAAACGTCAGACGTTTTTGGTCTCCGGAAACAGTTGCTGGGCTGCACTCTCTTCTCTCCCGCATCCCTCGGTCTTCTACACAGTCACTATCAGCCCACCTACGGCCCACTAAATCCACCCTCCGACCAGAACCATCGGATCGCGATCGAGGCTCCAGAAGCCCCCAAAACCCCCTCAAACCCTAACTCTGCCTATAAAAGGAAACCCCTGCTTCCAAATCTGGACTTTCCTTCCCCTCCACCTCAATTTTTGCACCGCCAATCATCAGCGCCGCCACCTCCCACCTTCTCCTTCGATTCCGGCACCCTCCACCTCCACCGTGACACTTGGCGCGCCCGGATTGGCCAGCCGCCGCCTGCACCTCTGTTCCCGACCAGCAGGAGGCTTCCATGTCGCCTCCCACCACCGCGGCCCGCGGAGCTCGCGTGAGGCCCGCCCGGACGCTGATCTGGGCCCCGGGCCTGAATCTCCGCCCCGCTCGCCCGGCACCTCGCTCCACCCGACCCTGCCTCCAAGCACGTTGCCTCGTTGTCCGCACATGCCGGCGACGAGCGCCACCCATCGCCGGAGACCTTTGGAAGGCTAGCCCCGCTGTCCCTCCTCTCTACTCCCTTCTCCTGCCCCCTTCGGCCTCTCTCTCTAAGCTCTCTCTCTCTCACAGGTGCCCGTCGCCGCCGCCCAGGGAGCTCGTCGTTGGCCCCGCCTTCGCCAGATCCAGCCGGGATCCACCGGATCCGGGGCCCTGCGACCCGTTCCCGGCGTCGCCACCATCGCCGGAGCTTTGTCGCGCCGCCGCCATGTTCTTCTGCCCGAGAGGCGCACGGGAGAAGAACGATGCCAGCACTCGCCCCCTCTCGCCTGCGTGGGCCACCGCATGCCCTGGCCTGGCCCAACTCCCCGCTCGGCCTCCAAGGCCCAGCAACCGGCCCGCCTTCCCTTCACCCGTTGACCGCGGCCCAGCTGCCCCTCTCATCAGATCTGGGCTTTTGGCCCATGGTGAGCTGCCCCAGTGCCCCCCCTCTCAATTGGGCTTGTCCAGTTTCGGCCCGAATCGAGTTTTTTTCCCGCGGATCAATTTGTCTATTTATCCAGAGGCTGCCAGTTTTACAGAAAAGACCTTCATGTTCATGCATATCCTAACTCACAAACAGTGCATCGGTTTAAAATGTTTTATATATGTAACTTGCTTAGAATTTCATCTCGTTTCATAATATCCAACTTTCGTCCATGTTAAAAATGTTTAAAATGTTGCTTTTTTAAATTTGCTTAAATGCCATGCTAAAATGATTTGTTTCATAGCTAAATAACCGTAGCTCCAAACTTAACAAACTTTATATCTAAATGGGGTAGAAAAATGCCTAGTTTAACTTGGTGCACTCTTCTTGCATGTCTAACAACTCTAAATATGGTTTATGGCAGAATAGTACCAAATCCATAAATTGCATATGAGGATTTTCCGGAATTGTTGTTTATTATTTCCGGCCTCATTTAAACTTGCCTAGATAGTTAGCTTCTTTATGCTTCACGTCTTTCCATGTTTAACAGCATTTAATATTGTTGGGTACATAAACGAGACCGAACTAAATAATTGATGTGGTGTTTCGTCAATATGCAACTCGTTGCATATTGAGCTCCACTTAATTTGTAGTATTGTTTGTTGCACTTCGCCATGCCATGTTCCATTAAACCGGACATGCATCATACTTGTTTGCGCATCATGCCATGGTTATGCAATGGTTGTTTACTATGCTGCTTGCTTCTTTCCGGGTTGCTTCTCTCGTTAGCTTCAGTTCCATTCTGGAGTTGTGAGGATTCGTTCAACTTTGTCCATTTTTCTTCTTCATGGACTCGTTCTTCTTCCTTGAGGGATCTCAGGCAAGATGACCATACCCTCGAAATCACTTCTATCTTTGCTTGCTAGTTGTTCGCTCCATCGCTATGTTGCGCTACCTACCACTTGTTATATCGTGCCTCCCATATTGCCATGTCAAGCCTCTAACTCACCTTCCTAGCAAACCGTTGTTTGGCTATGTTACCGCTTTTTCTCATCCCCTCTTATAGCATTGTCAGTTGCAGGTGAAGCTGAAGTTTGTTCCATGTTGGAACAAGGATATGTTGGGATATCACAATATCTGTTATTTTAATTAATGCATCTATATACTTAGTAAAGGGTGGAAGGCTCGGCCTTATGCCTGGTGTTTTGTTCCACTCTTGCCGCCCTAGTTTCCGTCATACCGGTGTTATGTTCCTTGCTTTTTGCGTTCCTTATGAGGTTGGGTGTTATGGGAACCCCATGACAGCCTGAAATTCTATTGAATAATATGTTGACAAATGAAAATAATTGGACACTTCCTAAACCAATTCCTGAGCCTATTCCTAAACCAACTCCAAAGAAGAGAGGTGTTCTATTTCTCAGTCCTGAAGATATGCAAGAGGCAAAGAAATCTATGAAAGAAAAGGGTATTAAAGCTAAAGATGTTAAGAATATACCTCCTATTGAAGAAATACATGGTATTAATTTACCACCTGTTGAAGAAATACATGATTTTAATCCATCACCTATTGAAGAAACACATGGTCTTGATAACCGGTGGCCACCAGGGGCAACTCTGGGCTCGCCTATCGGAAGTTTGGACAATCCGGTGTGCCCTGAGAATGAGATATGTGCAGCTCCTATCGGGATTTGTCGGCACAGTCGGGCGGCTTTGCTGGTCTTGTTTTACCATTGTCGAAATGTCTTGTAACCGGGATTCCAAGACTGATTGGGTCTTCCCGGGAGAAGGAATATCCTTCGTTGACCGTGAGAGCTTGTGATGGGCTAAGTTGGGACACCCCTGCAGGGTATAAACTTTCGAAAGCCGTGCCCACGGTTACGTGGCAGATGGGAATTTGTTAATGTCCTGTTGTAGAGAACTTGACACTTGACTTAATTAAAATGCACCAACCGCGTGTGTACCCGTGATGGTCTCTTTTCGGCGGAGTCCGGGAAGAGAACACAGTCTTGAGTTATGCTTGAACGTAAGTAGCTTCAGGATCACTTCTTGATCATTTCTAGCTTCTCGACCGTGCGTTGCTTCTGTTCTCGCTCTCATTTGCGTATGTTAGCCACCATATATGCTTAGTGCTTGCTGCAGCTCCACCACATTACCCCTTTCCTACCCATAAGCTTAAATAGTCTTGATCTCATGGGTGTGAGATTGCTAAGTCCTCGTGACTCACAGATTCTACCAAAACAGTTGCAGGTGCCGTTGATGCCAGTGCAGGTGACGCAACTGAGCTCAACTGGGAGTTCGACGAGGACCTTGGTCGTTACTATGTTTCGTTTCCTAATGATCAGTAGTGGATCCCAGTTGGGACGACCGGGGATCTAGCATTTGGGGTTATCTTCCTTTCATTTGGATTTGACCGTAATTGGTCTATGTGTGTATTTTGAATGATGTATGAATTTATTAATGTATTGTGTGAAGTGGCGACTGTAAGCCAACTCTCTTTATCCCATTCTTGTTCATTACATGGGATTGTGTGAAGATGACCCTTCTTGCGACAAAACCTACAACGCGGTTATGCCTCTAAGTCCTGCCTCGACACGTGAGAGATATAGCTGCATCGTGGGCATTACATTCTCCAACTACTTAATGCTTTGCCTGATCATCCTCTTAAGAAAAATGAAATACTTGATATC
>JAAAWM010008450.1:0-14160 GCA_036873465.1 Thinopyrum obtusiflorum
GATGCAGGGCACGGCGAGGCGAGAGGAGGACAGGGTTGGACTCAGCGCAGAGTCGCCGTTCGGGTGGAGGTGGTTGCGGTCGCCGGGGTGGCCTGGTTCGCCGGCAACGAGGTTCGCGGTGGAGGAGCGTCGGGCGTCGATGGCTCCGGCCGTTTCTGACTGCAAAATGAGCAGGAAAGAGGGGGGAAACGGTCAGTAGAGTGCGGGGGTTCTAGATCGGGGCTTAGGAGCAGCGGGGAGAGCTTCTACCGTGCGGACGACGACGAGCCGCCGCGGCGGAGCTCGAGCTCGATCTCGAGCTCGAGAGCTTCTAGAGAGGAGCGGGCGGTGTAGGGGGGTGACTAGGGGAGTGGGAGAGCGAGTGGTGAGGAGAGGAGGGCTCAGGGAGGCGCTTAAATAGGCGGGCGGCGGTCCACCGAGGAGGTTTGCGCCGGCGAGCCTGTTGCGGTCGAAGCGGGTCACGGGGGCTCATCGGGGCGTGTCGGAGGCGTTTGTGGGGTTGGTCCAGAGCGAGGGAGAGTAGAGATAGGGAGCAGGGGGGCCAGAGGCTCCGCGCGTGCGAGCGCGCTCACTGGGGCGCTCGGGCGGCCGGCATGCGTGTGAGCTGGGGCGAGAGGAGGGGGCAGAGGTGTGGTGTGTCGCAGACGTCGAGGCGCATCGTCGGGCGCGCTGGGGAGGCCCGAGGTGTCGGAGGCGATTGGAAGGGGGCGGCTACAATGCTTGGCCGCACTGTAGCGCGCTGCAGAGCGCCCAAATGGCTTGGCATGCCATTTTCTAAGCAGTGTGGGCGCCCCCAAGCATGTCCAGCAGGTCTAGGAGGGAGTAAAGAAAGGGGGAGGGGCTTTGGATGCCCTGGGTGGCCACTGGAGTGAGGAGGGAGGTTGAGGGAGAGAGAGAAACTGCTGTCCAAGGAGGTAAATGGGGGTGTTTCACCCCTCAATCATTGAGCAATGGCCAGGGGAAAGTTACTGGGGGTAGAAGAGGGTCAGGAGCAGCTGTGGTACAAAGTTGAGCCCATGGAGATTAGTGGAAGAGGTAAAAAATGGCATTTTGGTAAAGTGTCAGAAGGTGTTTGATAATGGTTTGGGCAAGAAGATTATTTCCATTTGTCATGAGACTCCACAGGGTGAAATGACACATATAATTAGGGCCTTCCACCAATTTGGAGCTTATCTGGGCAAAGTTGCCAATGCAACTTTTGTAAACCCTAGAAATTAGCAGAAATGAACTTGTGTAGATCTAGTTGAGCAATTCACTTTCCCTTGATGCACCACTTGGTGTAGTGGGGGGGGGGGGGGGGGGGGGGGGGGGGGGGGGGGGGGGGGGGGGGGGGGGGGGGGGGGGGGGGGGGGGGGGGGGGGGGGGGGGGGGGGGGGGGGGGGGGGGGGGGGGGGGGGGGGGGGGGGGGGGGGGGGGGGGGGGGGGGGGGGGGGGGGGGGGGGGGGGGGGGGGGGGGGGGGGGGGGGGGGGGGGGGGGGGGGGGGGGGGGGGGGGGGGGGGGGGGGGGGGGGGGGGGGGGGGGGGGGGGGGGGGGGGGGGGGGGGGGGGGGGGGGGGGGGGGGGGGGGGGGGGGGGGGGGGGGGGGGGGGGGGGGGGGGGGGGGGGGGGGGGGGGGGGGGGGGGGGGGGGGGGGGGGGGGGGGGGGGGGGGGGGGGGGGGGGGGGGGGGGGGGGGGGGGGGGGGGGGGGGGGGGGGGGGGGGGGGGGGGGGGGGGGGGGGGGGGGGGGGGGGGGGGGGGGGGGGGGGGGGGGGGGGGGGGGGGGGGGGGGGGGGGGGGGGGGGGGGGGGGGGGGGGGGGGGGGGGGGGGGGGGGGGGGGGGGGGGGGGGGGGGGGGGGGGGGGGGGGGGGGGGGGGGGGGGGGGGGGGGGGGGGGGGGGGGGGGGGGGGGGGGGGGGGGGGGGGGGGGGGGGGGGGGGGGGGGGGGGGGGGGGGGGGGGGGGGGGGGGGGGGGGGGGGGGGGGGGGGGGGGGGGGGGGGGGGGGGGGGGGGGGGGGGGGGGGGGGGGGGGGGGGGGGGGGGGGGGGGGGGGGGGGGGGGGGGGGGGGGGGGGGGGGGGGGGGGGGGGGGGGGGGGGGGGGGGGGGGGGGGGGGGGGGGGGGGGGGGGGGGGGGGGGGGGGGGGGGGGGGGGGGGGGGGGGGGGGGGGGGGGGGGGGGGGGGGGGGGGGGGGGGGGGGGGGGGGGGGGGGGGGGGGGGGGGGGGGGGGGGGGGGGGGGGGGGGGGGGGGGGGGGGGGGGGGGGGGGGGGGGGGGGGGGGGGGGGGGGGGGGGGGGGGGGGGGGGGGGGGGGGGGGGGGGGGGGGGGGGGGGGGGGGGGGGGGGGGGGGGGGGGGGGGGGGGGGGGGGGGGGGGGGGGGGGGGGGGGGGGGGGGGGGGGGGGGGGGGGGGGGGGGGGGGGGGGGGGGGGGGGGGGGGGGGGGGGGGGGGGGGGGGGGGGGGGGGGGGGGGGGGGGGGGGGGGGGGGGGGGGGGGGGGGGGGGGGGGGGGGGGGGGGGGGGGGGGGGGGGGGGGGGGGGGGGGGGGGGGGGGGGGGGGGGGGGGGGGGGGGGGGGGGGGGGGGGGGGGGGGGGGGGGGGGGGGGGGGGGGGGGGGGGGGGGGGGGGGGGGGGGGGGGGGGGGGGGGGGGGGGGGGGGGGGGGGGGGGGGGGGGGGGGGGGGGGGGGGGGGGGGGGGGGGGGGGGGGGGGGGGGGGGGGGGGGGGGGGGGGGGGGGGGGGGGGGGGGGGGGGGGGGGGGGGGGGGGGGGGGGGGGGGGGGGGGGGGGGGGGGGGGGGGGGGGGGGGGGGGGGGGGGGGGGGGGGGGGGGGGGGGGGGGGGGGGGGGGGGGGGGGGGGGGGGGGGGGGGGGGGGGGGGGGGGGGGGGGGGGGGGGGGGGGGGGGGGGGGGGGGGGGGGGGGGGGGGGGGGGGGGGGGGGGGGGGGGGGGGGGGGGGGGGGGGGGGGGGGGGGGGGGGGGGGGGGGGGGGGGGGGGGGGGGGGGGGGGGGGGGGGGGGGGGGGGGGGGGGGGGGGGGGGGGGGGGGGGGGGGGGGGGGGGGGGGGGGGGGGGGGGGGGGGGGGGGGGGGGGGGGGGGGGGGGGGGGGGGGGGGGGGGGGGGGGGGGGGGGGGGGGGGGGGGGGGGGGGGGGGGGGGGGGGGGGGGGGGGGGGGGGGGGGGGGGGGGGGGGGGGGGGGGGGGGGGGGGGGGGGGGGGGGGGGGGGGGGGGGGGGGGGGGGGGGGGGGGGGGGGGGGGGGGGGGGGGGGGGGGGGGGGGGGGGGGGGGGGGGGGGGGGGGGGGGGGGGGGGGGGGGGGGGGGGGGGGGGGGGGGGGGGGGGGGGGGGGGGGGGGGGGGGGGGGGGGGGGGGGGGGGGGGGGGGGGGGGGGGGGGGGGGGGGGGGGGGGGGGGGGGGGGGGGGGGGGGGGGGGGGGGGGGGGGGGGGGGGGGGGGGGGGGGGGGGGGGGGGGGGGGGGGGGGGGGGGGGGGGGGGGGGGGGGGGGGGGGGGGGGGGGGGGGGGGGGGGGGGGGGGGGGGGGGGGGGGGGGGGGGGGGGGGGGGGGGGGGGGGGGGGGGGGGGGGGGGGGGGGGGGGGGGGGGGGGGGGGGGGGGGGGGGGGGGGGGGGGGGGGGGGGGGGGGGGGGGGGGGGGGGGGGGGGGGGGGGGGGGGGGGGGGGGGGGGGGGGGGGGGGGGGTTGTCACTTTTACTTGGTGACCTACTCGTCTAACTGAAGATGGAAGAAGAATCATTCAGCTGGTTAGGAAACATTTGAAGACCGCCATGCCAAGGAGGAAGAACTATGCCAACCACCATCGTCAAGGAGTGAACTTTCTCGTCAAAGACCAGGTGTATCTGCAAGCCACTTCTCTCAAAGGAACCAAGCATTTCCATGTCAAAGGGAAGCTTACACCAAGATTTATCGCCCCTCTACAAGATCACTGCAAGAAGAAGAATAGACGGCTACCATCTAGAGTTACCACCTGAGTCACCCACTGTGCACAACATTTTTTTCCACATGACACCACTCCGAAAATGTTTCCAACTTCCTAACTAGTCCGGTCTCTACAAGGACATCGATCACCGAGCCATCGACCTCCAGCCCAATATGACCTATGCGGGAGACCTCAATTGCAATCTGGATCAAGCAGAATGTCATACACGAAGCCACACCATCAAGTACTTCAAAGTTCAATGGAGCACCACTCGGGAGCACAAGCAGTATGAGGACATGAAGACTACCCCATAGCTAAGTTTCCATATTCCTTTCCACGCCTAGTTTGGGAATCTTGGGGACGAGATTCTTGTAAGGGGGGTAGGTCTGTCACACCCTGTTTTTCATGCCACTACGCTTAAGCTATTAGTCATGCTAAAATATGGTTTGACAAAAACTTTTGAGTGATTTGGACTATGCTTGATCTAGTTTTCTGTTTGATGTTTGCAAGTGCTCTAAAAATCAAATAAATCCTCCAACTCTTATACTTCATCCCCTTGCTCCAAACTTCTGCCCAATAACCATACCATGTGTATAGAACAGTATAGTATTTTCTTACAAAAATAATTTGGCCAAATAGTATTTTCAAAAATTAGTTTTCCAAAAACCCCTGAATTGAGATTTGCACTGCAAGTACTTGATTTGGGGTGTGAAAAATCTTTCAAAAGGTATATTTGAAACCTATTAGATATAGGACTCCCATAAACCACAAAAATATAATTTTAAAAGCTATTTTCCTATTTTATTTAAAAGCTTTTTCTTAAGGCTAGAAATGGTCTTTAATAGGGAAAAATTATTTTATTGTTTCAAAAATATTTGACAAAAATCAGGGAAACTCAGTGGACATATATTTTCCATATATAAGACTTTCAACACATGGTCATGTTCAAAATATTGAACAAAACCTCCCAAAACCATTTGTGCCCATTTCAAGGATTTGAAATATTTCTACAGGAAATATTTTCATAAAAATCCAAGGAAAATCCAGCAAGTC
This sequence comes from Thinopyrum obtusiflorum, assembly GCA_036873465.1. Classification (NCBI taxonomy): domain Eukaryota; kingdom Viridiplantae; phylum Streptophyta; class Magnoliopsida; order Poales; family Poaceae; genus Thinopyrum; species Thinopyrum obtusiflorum. The sequence continues at coordinate 4,959 of JAAAWM010008450.1, forward strand.
ACAAATGCATATTGTGATAACCTTGCAAAGCCTCATCTCAATTAAGGTCACTTTGGTTCACCAAAATGTCCCAAAACCCTCTCGGGGGGGGGGGGGGGGGGGGGGGGGGGGGGGGGGGGGGGGGGGGGGGGGGGGGGGGGGGGGGGGGGGGGGGGGGGGGGGGGGGGGGGGGGGGGGGGGGGGGGGGGGGGGGGGGGGGGGGGGGGGGGGGGGGGGGGGGGGGGGGGGGGGGGGGGGGGGGGGGGGGGGGGGGGGGGGGGGGGGGGGGGGGGGGGGGGGGGGGGGGGGGGGGGGGGGGGGGGGGGGGGGGGGGGGGGGGGGGGGGGGGGGGGGGGGGGGGGGGGGGGGGGGGGGGGGGGGGGGGGGGGGGGGGGGGGGGGGGGGGGGGGGGGGGGGGGGGGGGGGGGGGGGGGGGGGGGGGGGGGGGGGGGGGGGGGGGGGGGGGGGGGGGGGGGGGGGGGGGGGGGGGGGGGGGGGGGGGGGGGGGGGGGGGGGGGGGGGGGGGGGGGGGGGGGGGGGGGGGGGGGGGGGGGGGGGGGGGGGGGGGGGGGGGGGGGGGGGGGGGGGGGGGGGGGGGGGGGGGGGGGGGGGGGGGGGGGGGGGGGGGGGGGGGGGGGGGGGGGGGGGGGGGGGGGGGGGGGGGGGGGGGGGGGGGGGGGGGGGGGGGGGGGGGGGGGGGGGGGGGGGGGGGGGGGGGGGGGGGGGGGGGGGGGGGGGGGGGGGGGGGGGGGGGGGGGGGGGGGGGGGGGGGGGGGGGGGGGGGGGGGGGGGGGGGGGGGGGGGGGGGGGGGGGGGGGGGGGGGGGGGGGGGGGGGGGGGGGGGGGGGGGGGGGGGGGGGGGGGGGGGGGGGGGGGGGGGGGGGGGGGGGGGGGGGGGGGGGGGGGGGGGGGGGGGGGGGGGGGGGGGGGGGGGGGGGGGGGGGGGGGGGGGGGGGGGGGGGGGGGGGGGGGGGGGGGGGGGGGGGGGGGGGGGGGGGGGGGGGGGGGGGGGGGGGGGGGGGGGGGGGGGGGGGGGGGGGGGGGGGGGGGGGGGGGGGGGGGGGGGGGGGGGGGGGGGGGGGGGGGGGGGGGGGGGGGGGGGGGGGGGGGGGGGGGGGGGGGGGGGGGGGGGGGGGGGGGGGGGGGGGGGGGGGGGGGGGGGGGGGGGGGGGGGGGGGGGGGGGGGGGGGGGGGGGGGGGGGGGGGGGGGGGGGGGGGGGGGGGGGGGGGGGGGGGGGGGGGGGGGGGGGGGGGGGGGGGGGGGGGGGGGGGGGGGGGGGGGGGGGGGGGGGGGGGGGGGGGGGGGGGGGGGGGGGGGGGGGGGGGGGGGGGGGGGGGGGGGGGGGGGGGGGGGGGGGGGGGGGGGGGGGGGGGGGGGGGGGGGGGGGGGGGGGGGGGGGGGGGGGGGGGGGGGGGGGGGGGGGGGGGGGGGGGGGGGGGGGGGGGGGGGGGGGGGGGGGGGGGGGGGGGGGGGGGGGGGGGGGGGGGGGGGGGGGGGGGGGGGGGGGGGGGGGGGGGGGGGGGGGGGGGGGGGGGGGGGGGGGGGGGGGGGGGGGGGGGGGGGGGGGGGGGGGGGGGGGGGGGGGGGGGGGGGGGGGGGGGGGGGGGGGGGGGGGGGGGGGGGGGGGGGGGGGGGGGGGGGGGGGGGGGGGGGGGGGGGGGGGGGGGGGGGGGGGGGGGGGGGGGGGGGGGGGGGGGGGGGGGGGGGGGGGGGGGGGGGGGGGGGGGGGGGGGGGGGGGGGGGGGGGGGGGGGGGGGGGGGGGGGGGGGGGGGGGGGGGGGGGGGGGGGGGGGGGGGGGGGGGGGGGGGGGGGGGGGGGGGGGGGGGGGGGGGGGGGGGGGGGGGGGGGGGGGGGGGGGGGGGGGGGGGGGGGGGGGGGGGGGGGGGGGGGGGGGGGGGGGGGGGGGGGGGGGGGGGGGGGGGGGGGGGGGGGGGGGGGGGGGGGGGGGGGGGGGGGGGGGGGGGGGGGGGGGGGGGGGGGGGGGGGGGGGGGGGGGGGGGGGGGGGGGGGGGGGGGGGGGGGGGGGGGGGGGGGGGGGGGGGGGGGGGGGGGGGGGGGGGGGGGGGGGGGGGGGGGGGGGGGGGGGGGGGGGGGGGGGGGGGGGGGGGGGGGGGGGGGGGGGGGGGGGGGGGGGGGGGGGGGGGGGGGGGGGGGGGGGGGGGGGGGGGGGGGGGGGGGGGGGGGGGGGGGGGGGGGGGGGGGGGGGGGGGGGGGGGGGGGGGGGGGGGGGGGGGGGGGGGGGGGGGGGGGGGGGGGGGGGGGGGGGGGGGGGGGGGGGGGGGGGGGGGGGGGGGGGGGGGGGGGGGGGGGGGGGGGGGGGGGGGGGGGGGGGGGGGGGGGGGCCTTGTGGGCGCGGCCAACCGTGTCCAGTAGCTCAAGGGTGGAGTAAAGAAGTAGGGAGAGGCATTGGATGCTCTGGATGGCCAGTAGGAGAGGAGAGAGGTAGAAGAAGAGGGAGAAATGGGCTGGGGGGGTGGTTTCATGCATCCAATAATGGAGCTGTGGATTTTCCATTGTTACTGGAGGTGAAAGTGGACTAGGAGGAGCTGTGGTAAAAAGTTGAGCTCAAGGAGAATAGTTTTAGTGGTCAAAATGGTGATTTTTGAAAAGTAGCAGAAGGTGTTTGATAAAGGTTTTGGCAAGCAAATGATTTCCAATTGCCATGAGACTCCACAGGGTGAAATGACACATATAATTAGGGTCTTCCACCAATTTGGAGCTTATTTGGGCAAAGTTGCCAATGCAACTTTTGTAAACCCTAGAAATGAGCAGAAATAGACTTGTGTAGATCTAGTTGAGCATAATACTTCTCCTTGATGCACTACTTGGTGTAGTGGCCTCATTTGGTCATGTCAACATGCTCACAAAAGTTGGGATTAAGGGGAGAAAGTTGGTAGTACAAACTTGTTCAAATTAGGTTCTGAACAGAAATGGTTATGGGGCATTTTGGTGGACCAAAATGACCTTGATTGAAGTGAGGCTTTGCAAGATCATCACAATATGCATTTGTGACTTTCTGGATTTTTCTTGGATTTTTATGGAAATATTTCCTGTAGAAATATTTCAAATCCTTGAAATGGGCAGAAATGGTTTTGGGAGGTTTTGTCCAATATTTTGAACATGACCATGTGTTGAAACTCTTATATATGGTAAATATATGCCCACTGAGTTTCCCTGATTTTTGTCAAATATTTTTAAAATAATAAAATATTTTTTCCCTATTAAAGACCATTTCTGGCCTTTAGAAAAAGCTTTTAAATAAAATAGTAAAATAACTTTTAAAATTATATTTTTGGGGTTTATGGGAATCCTATATCTAATAGGTTTCAAATATACCTTTTGAAATATTTTTCATACCCCAAATCAGGTACTTGCAGTGCAAACCTCAATCCAGGGGTTTTTGGAAAACTAATTTTTGAAAATACTATTTGGCCAAATTATTTTTGTAAGAAAATACTATATTGTACTATACACATGGCATGATCATTGGGCAGAAGTTTGGGGCAAGGAGATGAAGTACAGAAGGTGGAGTAGTTGACTTTAAAGAGCACTTGAAAAATCACAGAGAGAAAACCAACTCCAAAATAAAAGCAAAATAATGCAAAAGTTTTTGTTGGCCCAACTTTTCTTGCTTTATTAATGCAAACGACATGTTACAAAATGCACAGTGCAACAACGCTCCTCCGACATTCTCTCACATGATGAATTTCATCTTCAACCCCTACACAAATGACTTCGTCTTGGTCTACCTCAATGACATTTTGGTCTTTTCCAAGAACAAAGAAGATCATGCCAAGCACTTGCGTTTGGTGCTGGATAAGCTCAGAGAACATCAGTTCTATGCCTAGTTTTCTAAGTGCGAGTTTTGGGTCGATGAGGTTCTCTACCTTGGACATATCATCTCTGCCAAGGGCTTAGCGGTGAATCCTGAGAAGGTGTCTGCAATTGTGAATTGGGAACCACCTCAGAACGTGAAGCAACTCCGCAGCTTCCTTGGGCTCGCTAGCTATTGTCGAAGGTTCGTTGAGAACTTCTCTAAGATCGTGAAGCCTCTTTCCAACCTGCTCCAGAAGCACGTGAAGTACGTTTGGTCTCCGGAATGTGACATCACTTTCAACACCCTGAAAGCGAAGTTAGTCACTGCTCCAGTTCTGACTCCTCCTGATGAATCCAAACCGTTTGAGGTCTTCTGTGATGCCTCTCTTCAAGGTCTTGGTGCAGTGTTGATGCAAGAGAAGAAAGTTGTGGCCTATACTTCTCGCCAGTTGAAGCCCAATGAAAAGAACTACCCCACTCACGACCTCGAGTTGGCGGCAGTTGTGCATGCTCTTTTGACGTGGAGACATCTCTTATTGGGAAGAAAAGTGGACATCTTCACTAACCACAAGAGTCTCAAGTACATCTTCACTCAGCCTAATCTCAACCTCAGGCAGACTCGTTGGGTCGAAATGATTCAAGAGTATAATCCGAGCATCGAATATACTCCAGGCAAGGCCAATGTAATTGCTGACGCATTGAGCAGGAAGGCTTACTGTAACAGTTTGATTCTCAAGCCTTACCAACCCGAGCTTTGTGAAGCTTTCCGCAAACTCAATCTGCAAGTTGTTCCTCAAGGTTTCCTCGCCAACCTTCAAGTATCTCCTACTTTGGAAGATCAGATTCGCGAGGCTCAACTTCTTGATGCTATGGTGAAGAAGGTGAAGATTGGGATTGCCAAGAGTCAACCTAAGTACAAGTGCTATTGCCTTGATGACAAGGATACTCTATTCTTCAAGGATCGCATTGTTGTGCCTAAAGGTGATCTTCGTAAAGTCATTATGAACGAGGCTCACAATTCACTCCTCTCTATCCACCCTGGAAGTACAAAGATGTACCATGACCTCAAGCAGTCGTATTGGTGGACTCGAATGAAGCGTGAGATTGCTCAGTTTGTGAATGAATGTGATGTCTGCAGAAGAGTGAAGGCAGAACACCAACGACCAGCTGGTCTCCTCCAACCTCTTGCCATTCCAGAATGGAAGTTTGACCACATTGAGATAGACTTCCTGACTAGGTTTCCAAAGTCCAAGCGTGGTAATGATGCTATATTCTTTGTCATCGACAAACTCACTAAAGTGGCTCATTTCCTTCCTATCAAAGAGTATATCACAGCAGCTCAATTGGCAGAGCTATATACTTCTCGGATTGTCTCTCTACATGGCATTCGCAGTTGATTTCTTCAGATCGTGGCAGCATCTTCACGTCGAAGTTTTGGGATTCTTTTCAGAAGGCCATGGGCACCAACATCCGTTTTAGCACATCCTTTCATCCTCAAACTAGCGGCCAAGTCGAGCGTGTCAATCAGATTCTTGAAGAGGGGGGGGGGGGGGGGGGGGGGGGGGGGGGGGGGGGGGGGGGGGGGGGGGGGGGGGGGGGGGGGGGGGGGGGGGGGGGGGGGGGGGGGGGGGGGGGGGGGGGGGGGGGGGGGGGGGGGGGGGGGGGGGGGGGGGGGGGGGGGGGGGGGGGGGGGGGGGGGGGGGGGGGGGGGGGGGGGGGGGGGGGGGGGGGGGGGGGGGGGGGGGGGGGGGGGGGGGGGGGGGGGGGGGGGGGGGGGGGGGGGGGGGGGGGGGGGGGGGGGGGGGGGGGGGGGGGGGGGGGGGGGGGGGGGGGGGGGGGGGGGGGGGGGGGGGGGGGGGGGGGGGGGGGGGGGGGGGGGGGGGGGGGGGGGGGGGGGGGGGGGGGGGGGGGGGGGGGGGGGGGGGGGGGGGGGGGGGGGGGGGGGGGGGGGGGGGGGGGGGGGGGGGGGGGGGGGGGGGGGGGGGGGGGGGGGGGGGGGGGGGGGGGGGGGGGGGGGGGGGGGGGGGGGGGGGGGGGGGGGGGGGGGGGGGGGGGGGGGGGGGGGGGGGGGGGGGGGGGGGGGGGGGGGGGGGGGGGGGGGGGGGGGGGGGGGGGGGGGGGGGGGGGGGGGGGGGGGGGGGGGGGGGGGGGGGGGGGGGGGGGGGGGGGGGGGGGGGGGGGGGGGGGGGGGGGGGGGGGGGGGGGGGGGGGGGGGGGGGGGGGGGGGGGGGGGGGGGGGGGGGGGGGGGGGGGGGGGGGGGGGGGGGGGGGGGGGGGGGGGGGGGGGGGGGGGGGGGGGGGGGGGGGGGGGGGGGGGGGGGGGGGGGGGGGGGGGGGGGGGGGGGGGGGGGGGGGGGGGGGGGGGGGGGGGGGGGGGGGGGGGGGGGGGGGGGGGGGGGGGGGGGGGGGGGGGGGGGGGGGGGGGGGGGGGGGGGGGGGGGGGGGGGGGGGGGGGGGGGGGGGGGGGGGGGGGGGGGGGGGGGGGGGGGGGGGGGGGGGGGGGGGGGGGGGGGGGGGGGGGGGGGGGGGGGGGGGGGGGGGGGGGGGGGGGGGGGGGGGGGGGGGGGGGGGGGGGGGGGGGGGGGGGGGGGGGGGGGGGGGGGGGGGGGGGGGGGGGGGGGGGGGGGGGGGGGGGGGGGGGGGGGGGGGGGGGGGGGGGGGGGGGGGGGGGGGGGGGGGGGGGGGGGGGGGGGGGGGGGGGGGGGGGGGGGGGGGGGGGGGGGGGGGGGGGGGGGGGGGGGGGGGGGGGGGGGGGGGGGGGGGGGGGGGGGGGGGGGGGGGGGGGGGGGGGGGGGGGGGGGGGGGGGGGGGGGGGGGGGGGGGGGGGGGGGGGGGGGGGGGGGGGGGGGGGGGGGGGGGGGGGGGGGGGGGGGGGGGGGGGGGGGGGGGGGGGGGGGGGGGGGGGGGGGGGGGGGGGGGGGGGGGGGGGGGGGGGGGGGGGGGGGGGGGGGGGGGGGGGGGGGGGGGGGGGGGGGGGGGGGGGGGGGGGGGGGGGGGGGGGGGGGGGGGGGGGGGGGGGGGGGGGGGGGGGGGGGGGGGGGGGGGGGGGGGGGGGGGGGGGGGGGGGGGGGGGGGGGGGGGGGGGGGGGGGGGGGGGGGGGGGGGGGGGGGGGGGGGGGCTAGCTAGGGGCGTTAAACGATAGCGCTTGTTGGGAGGCAACCCAATTTTATTGTTAGTTTTTTGCTTTTTGCTTCTGTTTAGGAATAAATCTTTGATCTAGCCTCTGGTTAGATTTGTTTTTGTGTTTTATTTAGTGTTTGTGCCAAGTTAAACCTATAGGATCTTCTTGGATGATAGTTATTTGATCTTGCTGAAAATTCCAGAAACTTTTTATTCACAAAAACAATTTTTAAAAATCACCTGAACGTGATAAAATATTGATTCCAATTGCAGAAGATCAATAAACAAATTATTTAGGTCGTCCTATTTTGGCTGATTTTTTTGAGTTCAATAAGTTTGTGTTAGTTACAGATTACTACAGACTATTCTGTTTTTGACAGATTCTGTTTTTCGTGTGTTGTTTGCTTATTTTAATGAATCTATGGCTAGTAAAATAGTTTATAAACCATAGAGAAGTTGGGATACAGTAGGTTTAATGCCAATATAAATAAAGAATGAGTTCAATACAGTACCATGAAGTGGTGTTTTGTTTTCTTTCGCTAACGGAGCTCACGAGATTTTCTGTTAAGTTTTGTGTTGTGAAGTTTTCAAGTTTTGGGTAAAGATTTGATGGAGTATGGAACAAGGAGTGGCAAGAGCCTAAGCTTGGGGATGCCCATGGCACCCCAAGATAATCTAAGGACACCAAAAAGCTAAAGCTTGGGGATGCCCCGGAAGGCATCCCCTCTTTCGTCCTCATCCATCGGTAAATTTACTTGGAGCTATATTTTTATTCACCACATGATATGTGTTTTGCTTGGAGCGTCTTGTATGATTTGAGTATTTATTTGTTAGTTTGCCACAATCATCCTTGCTGTACACACCTTTTGAGAGAGACACACATGATTCGGAATTTGTTAGAATACTCTATGTGCTTCACTTATATTCTTTGAGCTATATAGTTTTGCTCTAATGCTTCACTTATATCTTTTAGAGCACGGCGGTGGTTATATTTTATAGAAATTGGGGGGGGGGGGGGGGGGGGGGGGGGGGGGGGGGGGGGGGGGGGGGGGGGGGGGGGGGGGGGGGGGGGGGGGGGGGGGGGGGGGGGGGGGGGGGGGGGGGGGGGGGGGGGGGGGGGGGGGGGGGGGGGGGGGGGGGGGGGGGGGGGGGGGGGGGGGGGGGGGGGGGGGGGGGGGGGGGGGGGGGGGGGGGGGGGGGGGGGGGGGGGGGGGGGGGGGGGGGGGGGGGGGGGGGGGGGGGGGGGGGGGGGGGGGGGGGGGGGGGGGGGGGGGGGGGGGGGGGGGGGGGGGGGGGGGGGGGGGGGGGGGGGGGGGGGGGGGGGGGGGGGGGGGGGGGGGGGGGGGGGGGGGGGGGGGGGGGGGGGGGGGGGGGGGGGGGGGGGGGGGGGGGGGGGGGGGGGGGGGGGGGGGGGGGGGGGGGGGGGGGGGGGGGGGGGGGGGGGGGGGGGGGGGGGGGGGGGGGGGGGGGGGGGGGGGGGGGGGGGGGGGGGGGGGGGGGGGGGGGGGGGGGGGGGGGGGGGGGGGGGGGGGGGGGGGGGGGGGGGGGGGGGGGGGGGGGGGGGGGGGGGGGGGGGGGGGGGGGGGGGGGGGGGGGGGGGGGGGGGGGGGGGGGGGGGGGGGGGGGGGGGGGGGGGGGGGGGGGGGGGGGGGGGGGGGGGGGGGGGGGGGGGGGGGGGGGGGGGGGGGGGGGGGGGGGGGGGGGGGGGGGGGGGGGGGGGGGGGTAGGACAAAAGATGTCATGCAAGTTCTTTTCCATAAGCACGTATGACTATATACGGAATACATGCCTACATTATATTGATTAGTTGGAGCTAGTTCTGTGTCACCCTAGGTTATAACTGTTGCATGATGAATGCCATCCGACAGAATTATCCATCACTGATCCATTGCCTACGGGCTTTTCACATATTGATCTTTGCTAAGTTACTTTGCCATTGCCACTGTTACAATTGCTACAAAACTAATATTGTTACTTTTGCCATCGTTACCGCTACTTCCATACTACTTTGCTACTAAAAACTTTGCTGCAGATATTGAGTCTTTCAGGTGTGGTTGAATTGACAACTCAGCTGCTAATACTCGAGAATATTCTTTGGCTCCCCTTGTGTCGAATCAATAAATTTGGGTTGAATACTCTACCCTCGAAAACTGTTGCGACCCCCTATACTTGTGGGTTATCAAGACCTTTTTCTGGCGCCATTGCCGGGGAGCATAGCTCTATTCTCTGAGTCTGAGATTGATGTTGCTATGACTTTGCTATGCTTAATGCTTGTCACTAGGGC
>JAAAWM010008451.1:0-14179 GCA_036873465.1 Thinopyrum obtusiflorum
GAGATATATTATGTTTCAATTAGTATATATTCCTTGGGCTGTTTTGGTGAGGTCAGGGAGGGATGTGGTTGGTTTTAAGATACTAATTATGGTTTTTTCTGCAAATTGGTAGACAAGTGGGATGTTGGTGAGAAAAGGCAACAACTTACCTCACAATCGTTAGGTGTAGATCTAATGGTCAGAAATGACGGATGGCAGACACACCAGCATCACCAACTTAGTCTTGTGGGGGGGGGGGGGGGGGGGGGGGGGGGGGGGGGGGGGGGGGGGGGGGGGGGGGGGGGGGGGGGGGGGGGGGGGGGGGGGGGGGGGGGGGGGGGGGGGGGGGGGGGGGGGGGGGGGGGGGGGGGGGGGGGGATAAGGTGAAGAGGAGTGGGGTGTGGTGGTGGTTGGTGGTCGAACTGAGCGGAGGCATGGGGATTGATGACACCGGTAGCGGCCACCAGGCCAGTTTGTTCGAGAGGCTTCCTTTCTTAATTGCTCAACAATGAGGTTTGTTGGAGATAAGGATGAACGAGGCAAGGCCTTGTCTGCAAATGTGGAGAGGGGTGCGGGTATCTTTTAGTTTAATTTCCATCCGGGGGGGGGGGGGGGGGGGGGGGGGGGGGGGGGGGGGGGGGGGGGGGGGGGGGGGGGGGGGGGGGGGGGGGGGGGGGGGGGGGGGGGGGGGGGGGGGGGGGGGGGGGGCTTCCGTAAACTAGCATCTACATTCTATTCAATGCCTCGGCATGTGGGCCCTTAGCACAATGACTTCTCGACTGTGTAAAACGAAGATTTTCCCGTCGCCGACGAGGGGGTGACGGCGGCGCGCTTTTTGGCTTGCTCTAGTCCTAGTAGTCATACTAGCTGGTCTAAGCACGTGTAGATTTATTATTTTTCACGTCTCGTGTTCGCCGTACTGCCACGACTGTTCATGAAGGGGGGGGGGGGGGGGGGGGGGGGGGGGGGGGGGGGGGGGGGGGGGGGGGGGGGGGGGGGGGGGGGGGGGGGGGGGGGGGGGGGGGGGGGGGGGGGGGGGGTAGAGAGAGACATGTACATGGGGCTTTGTGTTGTGTAACGTGGAGACACATATACATAATTAGAGAGTGAGTGTGTGAGACACACATGCAGATATGAGGAGAGATGAGGATCCAGGTAAATGGGTGTTTGTGCGTGTCTGTGTGTGTTTGTGCACGCATTTGTGTGTGAGAGGGAGCGAGTGTATGTGGAGTAGAGAGACCACTGATGATGTAAACTAGTATAAGGGAAGGGGGAGTGGTGTGACATGTGTAGTAGTGACATAGCACGGGTGCGGGCGGGGGGAGCAGACTATTTGGATGAGACATCGAGTGTGTGGGGGGGGGGGGGGGGGGGGGGGGGGGGGGGGGGGGGGGGGGGGGGGGGGGGGGGGGGGGGGGGGGGGGGGGGGGGGGGGGGGGGGGGGGGGGGGGGGGGGGGGGGGGGGGGGGGGGGGGGGGAGACAATGTTGATGTTGTCCGAAATTGGCCTATGAATGGAGACGCAAGGGAAGCGAGTCATCGTGTGTGTGATAGGGACTTCATGAGAGATCTAGAATAGATGGTGTAGAGAACAATGTGCGAAATCGAGAACGATTATACATTAGGGAGCTATGCAAAGAGTCACGACATATATGTATACAGGGAAGGAGCTGGGGGCGGGTCCGCATGTGGGAGAGATAGAAAGAGGAGAGTGGTGCACAAGGAGACAAAGTGTGCTCGTTTGTAGTGGGGTGGTGTGTGAGGTGAGTGCGTGAGAACCACATAACTAGGGAGATAGACGTTTGGGGGCAATGTTTTGTGTGTATGGGAAATATACACTCTACATAGTGCGTGTGCTTGGGTAAGAGAGATAGTGGGAGACCTAGAGAGTGAGGGAAGAGATGTGTGCATGCCCGAGAGACAAAGTGATAGAGACCTATGTTGGGGTCCGGACTTTACAAGAGAGAGGGGTGTTAATGTGCTTGTGTGTTGGTGTTTGGGGGAGAGAACGACTTCTCTATGTGTGTGTGTGTGTGGTGGTGGTGGGGGGTTTGACTTAAGATAAAGAGTGAGGTGTCTATATTTGAGGGACTTTAGCGTAATTGAGATATTGGGGGGGGGGGGGGGGGGGGGGGGGGGGGGGGGGGGGGGGGGGGGGGGGGGGGGGGGGATACTTTTGAACATGCGTGATATACCTTGATGTACCAGAATTACAAACCTAATATTGGAATTTTGGAATTCGACTCCATCATTAGCTTTTGTATTTCATTTAAACAGAGGTACATTTTTAAGCCGGGATTTCCTAATTTCCAATTCATATATCAAACCTAGAGATATACACATATGGGCATGTCCAAACTTTATAATCATCCACTTTATTCATACACATACACATTTATGCTTTTGTCATCATATTTAGGATAAACACATTTGGAATTTCATTTGAATTGGACCGTATGATGGTATTTGCTTGTACTAGCTCAATGATCCATATTTGAATTGAATGAACAATCTAAGTTTCGAGTTGGAGACATTGATATTCAAAACTTGCACTTTTTTGCGTGCAAAACAAATAAATTCTCGGCCATGATATCATAGTCGGCTGTAAAGAGCAGAACACTTATAATTTCAGGCGCGAAAAGCTTTCAAACTTCCCGCTCACATCGAAATATCACGCGCCCGAAAGTTTAGCCCTGCGATATTCTTGTTTTACCCCCGCCACATGAATGGAAAAGGGCTGCTTTGGTAACTCCATTGTTTTCCCCACTTTGCCCCCAACATTCTTCCCCAGAGCCCCTCCCCTTCCCCTCCCCGACGGGGGGGGGGGGGGGGGGGGGGGGGGGGGGGGGGGGGGGGGGGGGGGGGGGGGGGGGGGGGGGGGGGGGGGGGGGGGGGGGGGGGGGGGGGGGGGGGGGGGGGGGGGGGGGGGGGGGGGGGGGGGGGGGGGGGGGGGGGGGGGGGGGGGGGGGGGGGGGGGGGGGGGGGGGGGGGGGGGGGGGGGGGGGGGGGGGGGGGGGGGGGGGGGGGGGGGGGGGGGGGGGGGGGGGGGGGGGGGGGGGGGGGGGGGGGGGGGGGGGGGGGGGGGGGGGGGGGGGGGGGGGGGGGGGGGGGGGGGGGGGGGGGGGGGGGGGGGGGGGGGGGGGGGGGGGGGGGGGGGGGGGGGGGGGGGGGGGGGGGGGGGGGGGGGGGGGGGGGGGGGGGGGGGGGGGGGGGGGGGGGGGGGGGGGGGGGGGGGGGGGGGGGGGGGGGGGGGGGGGGGGGGGGGGGGGGGGGGGGGGGGGGGGGGGGGGGGGGGGGGGGGGGGGGGGGGGGGGGGGGGGGGGGGGGGGGGGGGGGGGGGGGGGGGGGGGGGGGGGGGGGGGGGGGGGGGGGGGGGGGGGGGGGGGGGGGGGGGGGGGGGGGGGGGGGGGGGGGGGGGGGGGGGGGGGGGGGGGGGGGGGGGGGGGGGGGGGGGGGGGGGGGGGGGGGGGGGGGGGGGGGGGGGGGGGGGGGGGGGGGGGGGGGGGGGGGGGGGGGGGGGGGGGGGGGGGGGGGGGGGGGGGGGGGGGGGGGGGGGGGGGGGGGGGGGGGGGGGGGGGGGGGGGGGGGGGGGGGGGGGGGGGGGGTACATATTCTCAAGTTATGAGAAAGAATGGATTTGAATGCAATTTGGAATTAAGAAAATAAACAAATGAAGAATATTTTTACCTCTTATCTGATAAGCAATCAAAGCATTTGAACTGCTCAATGAACAGTAAAGAAAGAGCTAAGGTAAAAAAGTATATGTGTTACTAATAGTAAACCAATTTTATTTGGAGTTTGCTTTCAGCTGAACATGTTATAACTACAAATGAGGTGAAGCTTGATTAGGTGGCTTTGCAAGAACTAGGGAGGAACACAAGTTATGTACTTTAGGCTAAACATATGAATTTAGAAGATCAACTTTTCCAATTGGACATAAACAAAAGCAACCAATAATATATATATATAAACTTCAATAATATTTTCTCTATGGTGAAGTAATTTCATCGATAACCACTAAACGATTAAGTAGCGATGTATGCAAAGCTAGACAACGAACATTTCATAATACACTCGTTCTGCATATCTTTAGGATAAAAGAAAAAACTGCGAAAAAATCCGTTTCCTAAATAAAAAGATCAAGAAATCTATTTTGTATGGTTCTTATTTCGTTGAAAATGTTTCCATGAGACTTTCTTTCATTGAAGAAGTCCATGACTTGTTCTAGGTGATATGAGGTTGAACAGGCTTTAGAAAAAATGCAAAGAAGGGTACATGAGGGTGGAATAAAAAAAAAAAAGATGACCCCTTCTTTCTTCCTGAGCATTACCGATAAATATTCATTCTTGGGGGGGGGGGGGGGGGGGGGGGGGGGGGGGGGGGGGGGGGGGGGGGGGGGGGGGGGGGGGGGGGGGGGGGGGGGGGGGGGGGGGGGGGGGGGGGGGGGGGGGGGGGGGGGGGGGGGGGGGGGGGGGGGGGGGGGGGGGGGGGGGGGGGGGGGGGGGGGGGGGGGGGGGGGGGGGGGGGGGGGGGGGGGGGGGGGGGGGGGGGGGGGGGGGGGGGGGGGGGGGGGGGGGGGGGGGGGGGGGGGGGGGGGGGGGGGGGGGGGGGGGGGGGGGGGGGGGGGGGGGGGGGGGGGGGGGGGGGGGGGGGGGGGGGGGGGGGGGGGGGGGGGGGGGGGGGGGGGGGGGGGGGGGGGGGGGGGGGGGGGGGGGGGGGGGGGGGGGGGGGGGGGGGGGGGGGGGGGGGGGGGGGGGGGGGGGGGGGGGGGGGGGGGGGGGGGGGGGGGGGGGGGGGGGGGGGGGGGGGGGGGGGGGGGGGGGGGGGGGGGGGGGGGGGGGGGGGGGGGGGGGGGGGGGGGGGGGGGGGGGGGGGGGGGGGGGGGGGGGGGGGGGGGGGGGGGGGGGGGGGGGGGGGGGGGGGGGGGGGGGGGGGGGGGGGGGGGGGGGGGGGGGGGGGGGGGGGGGGGGGGGGGGGGGGGGGGGGGGGGGGGGGGGGGGGGGGGGGGGGGGGGGGGGGGGGGGGGGGGGGGGGGGGGGGGGGGGGGGGGGGGGGGGGGGGGGGGGGGGGGGGGGGGGGGGGGGGGGGGGGGGGGGGGGGGGGGGGGGGGGGGGGGGGGGGGGGGGGGGGGGGGGGGGGGGGGGGGGGGGGGGGGGGGGGGGGGGGGGGGGGGGGGGGGGGGGGGGGGGGGGGGGGGGGGGGGGGGGGGGGGGGGGGGGGGGGGGGGGGGGGGGGGGGGGGGGGGGGGGGGGGGGGGGGGGGGGGGGGGGGGGGGGGGGGGGGGGGGGGGGGGGGGGGGGGGGGGGGGGGGGGGGGGGGGGGGGGGGGGGGGGGGGGGGGGGGGGGGGGGGGGGGGGGGGGGGGGGGGGGGGGGGGGGGGGGGGGGGGGGGGGGGGGGGGGGGGGGGGGGGGGGGGGGGGGGGGGGGGGGGGGGGGGGGGGGGGGGGGGGGGGGGGGGGGGGGGGGGGGGGGGGGGGGGGGGGGGGGGGGGGGGGGGGGGGGGGGGGGGGGGGGGGGGGGGGGGGGGGGGGGGGGGGGGGGGGGGGGGGGGGGGGGGGGGGGGGGGGGGGGGGGGGGGGGGGGGGGGGGGGGGGGGGGGGGGGGGGGGGGGGGGGGGGGGGGGGGGGGGGGGGGGGGGGGGGGGGGGGGGGGGGGGGGGGGGGGGGGGGGGGGGGGGGGGGGGGGGGGGGGGGGGGGGGGGGGGGGGGGGGGGGGGGGGGGGGGGGGGGGGGGGGGGGGGGGGGGGGGGGGGGGGGGGGGGGGGGGGGGGGGGGGGGGGGGGGGGGGGGGGGGGGGGGGGGGGGGGGGGGGGGGGGGGGGGGGGGGGGGGGGGGGGGGGGGGGGGGGGGGGGGGGGGGGGGGGGGGGGGGGGGGGGGGGGGGGGGGGGGGGGGGGGGGGGGGGGGGGGGGGGGGGGGGGGGGGGGGGGGGGGGGGGGGGGGGGGGGGGGGGGGGGGGGGGGGGGGGGGGGGGGGGGGGGGGGGGGGGGGGGGGGGGGGGGGGGGGGGGGGGGGGGGGGGGGGGGGGGGGGGGGGGGGGGGGGGGGGGGGGGGGGGGGGGGGGGGGGGGGGGGGGGGGGGGGGGGGGGGGGGGGGGGGGGGGGGGGGGGGGGGGGGGGGGGGGGGGGGGGGGGGGGGGGGGGGGGGGGGGGGGGGGGGGGGGGGGGGGGGGGGGGGGGGGGGGGGGGGGGGGGGGGGGGGGGGGGGGGGGGGGGGGGGGGGGGGGGGGGGGGGGGGGGGGGGGGGGGGGGGGGGGGGGGGGGGGGGGGGGGGGGGGGGGGGGGGGGGGGGGGGGGGGGGGGGGGGGGGGGGGGGGGGGGGGGGGGGGGGGGGGGGGGGGGGGGGGGGGGGGGGGGGGGGGGGGGGGGGGGGGGGGGGGGGGGGGGGGGGGGGGGGGGGGGGGGGGGGGGGGGGGGGGGGGGGGGGGGGGGGGGGGGGGGGGGGGGGGGGGGGGGGGGGGGGGGGGGGGGGGGGGGGGGGGGGGGGGGGGGGGGGGGGGGGGGGGGGGGGGGGGGGGGGGGGGGGGGGGGGGGGGGGGGGGGGGGGGGGGGGGGGGGGGGGGGGGGGGGGGGGGGGGGGGGGGGGGGGGGGGGGGGGGGGGGGGGGGGGGGGGGGGGGGGGGGGGGGGGGGGGGGGGGGGGGGGGGGGGGGGGGGGGGGGGGGGGGGGGGGGGGGGGGGGGGGGGGGGGGGGGGGGGGGGGGGGGGGGGGGGGGGGGGGGGGGGGGGGGGGGGGGGGGGGGGGGGGGGGGGGGGGGGGGGGGGGGGGGGGGGGGGGGGCAATGCTTATGTGAAATCTCAATCCAAAACTTATTCGTTTCGTTGGAAAAACCGACACCGACGTCAAGATCAGTCTCCTTTCCTTTCTCTTTAGTTTGGGAGCAGAGCTTAAAAAGATGGGGGGTCACGATGGATCCTTTTTTTATCCCTGATTCCATGGACGGAATGATTGTGGAATTTAACCCTTCGTCGTCATACCCAAACTCGGTCAATGGGCCGGCTTTTAGCGTAGAAAGTGTGAGTTCGAACTACATGGAGGTGGAGGAATCAATAAATTCCCCTCCTCCCCCTAATCCAAACCCTTATTCTCAGATTCCGGATTTAGTCGCCGCAAATGCAAATATGGATTACTTTCACTTCTCTCAAATGCAGATGTTTTACCAAATGCAAATGTTTTATCAAATGCATTTGAATTATTTTAGCAGCCAGCCGCTTTTGCCTATGGTACCTATGTATGTTCATTTTTTTATGTCTTTTTATATGCGGTTTTGGTATTTTCCCTTCTAAGCAAACTCTTTTGCGCCATTTGATCTTTAATTGAACTATTTCAGGCTCCGTATTGAATTGAAAAACTCTTTCAGGCTCCGTATTGTATTTATAAACTCTTTAAGGCTCCGTATTGTATTTATAAACTCTTTCAGGCTCCGTATTTCAAACTCGAATTGGATTTTGTGTCGGCTGGCCGGCAGGACCGCCAGCCCGCAGATGTAGGGAGGTCTCCTCTTGAACTGAGAAATCAAAGTCGCGATCTGATAGGTATCTATCCGGACCATGCATCTGGAAAGCGCCGGTTCGATTCCGGCTCGTGACATGAAGAAGAAGTCCCAAACAGGGATCAGATGAGTTTGCACAGCGTTACTTTGTTGACGGAAAATCTAATTGTTCTTCCGGTTCAATGAAGACTATGCTTACTTTCCTTTCTCTTACCGGTCTGTGTTCTATCATGGACCTGTATTCCGTTCCTCGAATCGAGACTTTCTTTTGGTATGATTTTGATACGAGTTTTCTATCAAAACTCTATGCCATCAATCACTATCCCCGGGGATAGAATCCAGCTCCCGGCGTACCTGATAACTACGCTCATATACGTCAATTCATGGAAGATGCTCAGGGGAACGAATCCATATAGGAAACCCCTCTAGGGGAAGGGACAACTGGTTAGTTTGTGTTAACATATCAAGGGATACCAATCATTGCCAGGTATGGTGGGAAAAAAAGCAACCTATTGTATTTTCCTTACTCCAGTGGGCTTTAACTAGACCTGTTTACTTAGCTTGATCTTTGTGCTCTCGGCATGGGGGGGGGGGGGGGGGGGGGGGGGGGGGGGGGGGGGGGGGGGGGGGGGGGGGGGGGGGGGGGGGGGGGGGGGGGGGGGGGGGGGGGGGGGGGGGGGGGGGGGGGGGGGGGGGGGGGGGGGGGGGGGGGGGGGGGGGGGGGGGGGGGGGGGGGGGGGGGGGGGGGGGGGGGGGGGGGGGGGGGGGGGGGGGGGGGGGGGGGGGGGGGGGGGGGGGGGGGGGGGGGGGGGGGGGGGGGGGGGGGGGGGGGGGGGGGGGGGGGGGGGGGGGGGGGGGGGGGGGGGGGGGGGGGGGGGGGGGGGGGGGGGGGGGGGGGGGGGGGGGGGGGGGGGGGGGGGGGGGGGGGGGGGGGGGGGGGGGGGGGGGGGGGGGGGGGGGGGGGGGGGGGGGGGGGGGGGGGGGGGGGGGGGGGGGGGGGGGGGGGGGGGGGGGGGGGGGGGGGGGGGGGGGGGGGGGGGGGGGGGGGGGGGGGGGGGGGGGGGGGCCACTTTCCATTTCACCAGAAAATTACAGTACTGCTTTAACATTCTTTAAAGAGAATTTGGAGAACCAACCCTTTCCCCAGATACGAATAAAGGAGACTGCTTTCTGTATAATTGTGCTTATGCAGCTAGAAACCCATTTTATGTTTCTGTCATTTTCCCAAATGCTCGCAGCATGTAGTAACAACAACCAACTTGGTTGGTATTATATGCAGAGATTACCTCATCAGCTAGATGCCTCAGCTAGTGCTTATCAGCTAATAAGCTACTTCGAAAAGACCAGATACTGGAGAACATGGTGGAGGAAGCAGCAAGTGATTTCTTCAAGACGGCGCTCTTCATTGTTGCAGCTGGATCCAATGACATATTTTGGAGTATCTTTCGCCTTCAGTACCGTTCTTTGGACGAGAGAAGCCTTATCCTTCAGACTTTCTGGACGTGTTGGTTTCCAATCTGTCATTTTATCAGAAGGTTCCGCCAATTTATCACTACTGTAGTTTAGTGTCGCTTGCTCTTGTTTGCTGCAGACCTCTATTTTCTTTCCATCGATTAAGAGGCTAAATGAACAGGGTGCTCGAAAGTTTGTTGTGTCCGACGTCGGGCAACTCGGTTGTATACCGTACGTTCGTGCTCTGGAGATACGTACGATATCGTGACGGAGATCATTCTGCACTACCGTCAATACGGTACGCTTTTCTTCCTCGCTGCTTCCCGCAAATGATGTGCTTCAGACTTCTGAACACGAAATGGCAATACTGGGGGGGGGGGGGGGGGGGGGGGGGGGGGGGGGGGGGGGGGGGGGGGGGGGGGGGGGGGGCATATGAAGAACCCCAGTGGTAAACGAAACTTTTGTTCATTGACTACATTGCCTGGTTTTGATAATGCGCAGGACCCGTGCAGCGGCGGCTGCTTCCCTCCGTTCCTCTGCTTTGGCGCAGCCAAACTCCTGACTCTTCCTCGTCAATTTCATTGCCTTAATGGCAGTTATCCCTTTCTTCGATAAATGGAGCCGTGTGACAGCGCAGGTAGTCGCATAGTTTCATTCCCTGGATGGCTAATGCTTAACACTGGTCAGATACCATAAGTTATGGTTGTGCTCGCTCGGCAAATTCTATCGGTTCAGCAGCGTCCTTAGTAGGAGCGGAAGGGATGTAGCGAGGAGCCGAAACCTACCGTTACGGAACCGTGGAAAAAGCCGAAACCTAGGGTATTCCCTGATCTGAACTTCAATAACAACCATTGCCTTACGTACCATTGGCTGGGAAAGGAAGGTGCCGTTTGCCGCAAGTAGATCTAGCTGATTGACTCGTTCATAGTCGAAAACTAATGCATCGAACCCTTTGCCGATCAAAAGATTAGGAACCGTCCTCCTTTTACCGGATACCCTTGCCGAAGAAGGGCTGTAAATATCTCGTACGTATGTTTCCTAGGATCTACTACATGAAAATGAAAAAGTATTGGCTGGGGGGGGGGGGGGGGGGGGGGGGGGGGGGGGGGGGGGGGGGGGGGGGGGGGGGGGGGGGGGGGGGGGGGGGGGGGGGGGGGGGGGGGGGGGGGGGGGGGGGGGGGGGGGGGGGGGGGGGGGGGGGGGGGGGGGGGGGGGGGGGGGGGGGGGGGGGGGGGGGGGGGGGGGGGGGGGGGGGGGGGGGGGGGGGGGGGGGGGGGGGGGGGGGGGGGGGGGGGGGGGGGGGGGGGGGGGGGGGGGGGGGGGGGGGGGGGGGGGGGGGGGGGGGGGGGGGGGGGGGGGGGGGGGGGGGGGGGGGGGGGGGGGGGGGGGGGGGGGGGGGGGGGGGGGGGGGGGGGGGGGGGGGGGGGGGGGGGGGGGGGGGGGGGGGGGGGGGGGGGGGGGGGGGGGGGGGGGGGGGGGGGGGGGGGGGGGGGGGGGGGGGGGGGGGGGGGGGGGGGGGGGGGGGGGGGGGGGGGGGGGGGGGGGGGGGGGGGGGGGGGGGGCTTTCTTAAAGGAAGGCTCTCTGCTCCATTGGGTGACGATTCAATGGTTCTATTCATCCTATTCCTAGGTCGATCCGTTAACTTGGGTTTTGTTTACCAGTTGGTTAGGTCAACTTGTGGCATAGCTGTATTGGACGCGATACGGTGAACGAGTCCCTTTTTGCTTTCCGATACTTTCTTGAAGGAATAGCATCTGAGTACAATAGTGTAGAGTTCCCCGCACTAAACATTGCAAAGAGTCTAAAAGAGGTGAAAGAGCTATAAAGAACTAAGGAAGAAGCCATTTGTAGCACTAAGAGGAAGATGTCTCACAACCAGCCTACGGATAATACATGCCGATATAGGAATGAAGCATGCATAAACTCGTAAGTCAATAGTGAATTTGGTTGCATCGAAGGCGGATAAATTCAATAATGAGGGCCGCCCGCAGATGATAGCAATTCGTCTTCACTAAGAGCTAACGACTAGAAATCTAGCAAATAGGACGCTTTGTCAATTGAATTAGTAAGTTATCCTGGTCTAGAGGGTGTTCTTCCTCCCCACTCTAGAGGCTAAACCAGTTAGAAAAGCGTCCCCCGGGAGTTTCGCAGTAGTAGATGACGTGGGGGGGGGGGGGGGGGGGGGGGGGGGGGGGGGGGGGGGGGGGGGGGGGGGGGGGGGGGGGGGGGGGGGGGGGGGGGGGGGGGGGGAGGTACCAATCCCAGACTTGGAGACAAAGATTGGATACAAGAGATGAACTAGGATTTTAGAGGAGATGGTGCTGGTGAAGATGTTGATGGAGATTGGCCCCCTCCCGATGAGAGGAGTGTTGGTGATGACGATGGAGATGATTTCCCCCTCCCGGAGGGAAGTGTCCCCAGCAGAACAGCTCTGCCAGAGCCCTAGATTGGTTCCGCCAAGGTTCCGCCTCGTGGTGGTGGAGTCTCATCCCGAAAGCTTGCTTATGATTTTTTTCTCAGACTAAAGACTTCATATAGCAGAAGATGGGCACCGGAGGGCCACCAAGGGGCCCACGAGGCAGGGGGCGCGCCCAGGGGGGTAGGGCGCGCCCCCCACCCTCATGGCCAGGGTGTGGGCCCCCTCTGGTATTTTCTTCGCTCAGTATTTTTTATTATTTCCAAAAATAACTTTCGTGGAGTTTCAGGACTTTTGGAGTTGTGAAGAATAGGTCTCTAATATTTGCTCCTTTTCCAGCCCAGAATTCCAGCTGTCGGCATTCTCCCTCTTTATGTAAACCTTGTAAAATAAGAGAGAATAGGCATAAGTATTGTGACATAACATGTAATAACATCCCATAATGCAGTAAATATCGATATAAAAGCATGATCCAAAATGGACGTATCAACTCCCCCAAGCTTAGACCTCGCTTGTCCTCAAGCAGAAGCCGATAACGATAAATATGTCCACATGTTTAGAGATGGAGGTGTCGATAAAATAAAATACGGACATGAGGGCATCATGATCATTCTTATAACAGCAACATATATGGATATTGTCATATTATTTCTTATGCTCAAGTAATAATCTATTCACAATGTCAAGTATGAATCAAAAACTTCATTGAGAACTAACAAACTATAATCTCAGTCATTGAAGCAATTGCAATTTATCATAACATCAGAAAGAGTCAATATAAGAGCTTTTCAGCAAGTCCACATACTCAACTATCATTTAGTCTTTCACAATTGCTAACACTCACGCAATACTTGTGGTTACGGAGTTTTAATCGGACACAGAGAAAGATAGGGGCTTATAGTTTTGCCTCCCAACCTTATACCTCAAGGGTAATGTCAACAATAATAGCTCATGCTAACTTACATCCAATTAGATATAGATATCAGGATCTTTCCAACACACTGTGCTTGCCAAAGGATAAAATGTAAAAAGGGGGGGGGGGGGGGGGGGGGGGGGGGGGGGGGGGGGGGGGGGGGGGGGGGGGGGGGGGGGGGGGGGGGGGGGGGGGGGGGGGGGGGGGGGGGGGGGGGGGGGGGGGGGGGGGGGGGGGGGGGGGGGGGGGGGGGGGGGGGGGGGGGGGGGGGGGGGGGGGGGGGGGGGGGGGGGGGGGGGGGGGGGGGGGGGGGGGGGGGGGGGGGGGGGGGGGGGGGGGGGGGGGGGGGGGGGGGGGGGGGGGGGGGGGGGGGGGGGGGGGGGGGGGGGGGGGGGGGGGGGGGGGGGGGGGGGGGGGGGGGGGGGGGGGGGGGGGGGGGGGGGGGGGGGGGGGGGGGGGGGGGGGGGGGGGGGGGGGGGGGGGGGGGGGGGGGGGGGGGGGGGGGGGGGGGGGGGGGGGGGGGGGGGGGGGGGGGGGGGGGGGGGGGGGGGGGGGGGGGGGGGGGGGGGGGGGGGGGGGGGGGGGGGGGGGGGGGGGGGGGGGGGGCCAATATAGTCCAAAACAGGAGATAATATTGCATGGAGCAATCAAAAATTATAGATACGTTGGAGACGTATCAAGTGCTCACAATTATAAAAGATGTCCAAGATAGTATATTTATATGTGAAAACCTCTCTTTCCTTATTATTTCCTATTAATTGCAACGATGACCAAAACTATGTTTGTCAACTCTCAACAACTTTTATTCATCATACTCTTTATATGTGAGCTCATTACTCTCCATAAGATCTATATGATCTCTTTATTTCTTTTTATTTCATCTCCTTTATTTTATTCCCTCAAGATCATAGCAAAATAATCAAGCCCTTGACTCAACACTAATCTTCATTATATATAGCCCACAGACTTGATTACAAAGGAAGATCATAAAGCAAAACTCACAACTAGATCATACTAAAACTTTATTCTACCAGATCAAGATATTATCAAAAGGATTGAACTAAGAAAAACAGTAAAGATAAAAGTGTGATGGTGATACGATACCGGGGCACTCCCCCAAGCTTGGCAGTTGCTAAGGGGAGTGCCCATACCGATGTGATTATATCTCTTTTGTCAGTGAAGGAGATGGAGTTGTTGATGATGTAGGCTTGTCATCCCTCTTCCAAGGCATAGGCTTACCATCCTAGAAGGATGACCGAGTCTCCAGGATCCTTAAATCTGCATCCAAACTCATCCTCTTGAATCTATACTCATACTCATAGTTTTGATTTTGCAGGTCATAGATCTAGGCTTGGTGGTGCTCGATTTTCTCATGAAGCTTGAAGATGGCCTCCCCAATGTCCTTGGCGTCCAGCTTGTGGTTGTTGGTGAACTCCGTGATCATTATGTGATTGGAGTCGAGTCCACGCCCCACCATCTCCTGACACTTGAAAACTTGTTGCTCCATTTCCTCGAGCCTTGTCTCCACGCTTCCGGTCCTCCTTGGTCCCTCAACATCATGGATGTGCAGCAACCCCTCATGCATCTCAATGGTTTCAGGATGTTGCAGCACTTCTGCGAGGTAGGGTTTGATGACCTTCTCGAAGAACTTGTCCTTGGGGGCACTTGGAGACGTCATGGTGATCTAGATCTGTCAGAAAACCAGCTCGAAATAGGAACAGAGGATATTTGCGTGGTACGGTGGTCAAAACCTTCGGGAGATTATATAGTAAATTTTTAATGACCATAAGAAGTATCGTGCAAGAAAACAGAGAAAAATTGCCATTAGAACTATTTTGGAGTCGGTTTACTTACCATACCACATACCTATTCCTTTTCGGAGTCTGAAACATTCTGGAAAGTGTCTCTTATGTATTCCTCCGGGGTTACG
>JAAAWM010008452.1:0-14193 GCA_036873465.1 Thinopyrum obtusiflorum
GTGGGTGGGTGGGTGGGTGCATGTGTGTGTGTGTGTGTGTGTGTGTGTGAAGCGGAGTCTTCGGTGGCGAAAGTAATTTAAGTGTGCGTGGTTTCATCGTAGAGAGGTGATGTGTATGGCAGAGGCCACCAATGAGGGGGTGCGAGAGAGAAAAGGCCCGTAGAGAGGGAAGAGAAGGCGTGTGCGTGTGAGAGGAGTCGACATCGAGAGAACATGTTTGTTCGAGAGACACCGAGGGAGACTACTATATATCGATGGTGCATGTAGGTGGGAATTAAATGAAGGGATGGTCTTATTGGTTTCGGGGATATAGGGGAAGAGTGAGAGAGGGGCGGTAGCTAGAAGGAGATTGTTAAGTGTGAGTGTGTGTTTTCCCCATCCAGGAAGAAGTTATGTGCACACAAGAAGAGAACGATTCGATGTGGGGTTAGGTCTGAGGGTAATTAACTACGTATGGAGACATAGGAGACCTTGAACGTGCTTGTGCGAGAGGTATACATGTATACGTGGGATATGTGTGTGTCTGCGCGCGCATGATCGAGATAAAAGAAAGAAGACATAAGTCATAAGATCAACGACATGGGAGAGACGGATCGGTATGACAATATGCATGCATGTGAGAGTGCAAGGAAGAAGGCCCGATAATTGAGCATGTGTTTTTTTCTTTAAGAGATAGTGGTGTGGGCTGGAGCATGCATCTATGGCGAGCAGAGGGCGCGAGACACAACGATTGTGCAAAAGAGATCAACCTATAGATGCATGTATGGAGAGATAGATATAGTGTGCGTGATAGGAAGCAAGAGTGCGTGCGAGAAATAAATGTTGACGGAGAAACTGCAGATAGATAGAGAGATAGAGATGCTATCTAGAGGGACATCGGCTAGTTTGAGTGTTGGTGATGACCGCCGAGTGGTTCAGAGGGTGAAGTTATGTGTGTGTGAGAGAAAGATAAAAAGAGGGCACATGACTGCATGTAGAGAGAAACATATATAGTTTGCATGATAGGAAGCAAGAGTGAGGGCGAGAAAGAAGGTTGATGCTAGCTAGTGTGTGTGTTAGAGATAAGAGTCGAGTGGATCAGAAGGCTGAGTTATGTGTGTGGGTGTGAGAGAGATAGAGAGAGGGTGCATGTGAGTCACATACAAACAAATATTAGAGAGAAATGAGATCCCAAGAGACAGAGTTTTGTATCTGCGAGAGAGAAAGATATTTCACAACGAGAGTGATAGCTAGAGAGACATATCAGGGAACGTGAGATATCTCTAGGGAGAGAGAGAGTGTGTGAGCGACATACAAGAGAATGGTGGAGAGATATGAGACCCTGGGAGACAGAGTTTGTGTTTGTGTGTGAGAAAGAGATATTTAAGAGGAAGAGTCATAGCTTCTCATACCTAAGGAGCGCAAGACATCTCTATGTGAGAGGGGATGTGCGAGTGGCACACAGGGGAATAGTAGAGAGAAATGAGACCCCGGGAGATGAAGTTTGTGTTCGTGTGAGAGAAAGAGATTTCACATGGAGAATCATAGTTAGAGACACATAGCAGGGGGGGGGGGGGGGGGGGGGGGGGGGGGGGGGGGGGGGGATGAAGGTCGAGGGAGAGAGTACCGTCAGTGTGTTACGAAGATAAAAGATCATCGTCGACATACAAGTAGCACGAGAGATACCCGACAGACGATGAACGCGTATAGATCTAGAGAGATACTCCTATATAAGCATGAGTGACAGCTATATGAGACGAATATCTGGATTAAAGGGGATTCGAATATTTAAACTAGAGATCACGACATTGATAATATCATAATAAAAATTGATGTATCAAACATGCATATTCATTTGAATTTGGGGAAACGTGTAATGTTATATAGTTTATAAATATTAGTGATCCATAGATTCTTTAATTAGAGACAATGCATGGTTTATATGCAATTAATGTCTAAATGGGATTACATTATATGTTGCGTGTGTCGGGCTATGTGGGTCCTCGCCGGAGGCAAAACTCGACATGGGTGGGGTTAGCTAGAGGGATGGCCGGGGGCGGCGGAAGATCGGAGGTGGTGGGCGGTTCAGGGGAGGGCGGGGGACGGTGGTTCGGCCAGTGACCCGTGTGGTGGTATTTAGGGGATGAATAAGAGGCGAGGAAGAAGAAGGGTTAGGAGACATAGGATCTTCATCCAACCGCCTGAAATGGTCGACTGGACCAAATGATGAAAGTCAGGTGACTTGCATGTAGACATTCCCATATATTCAGTAGTATTACCGTAGGTGCTTCGAGACGTACGTGCAAGCAGTGCTCCTCAACCCATCAAGCTAAACAACATGCCACTCATAATTCCAAACTTAGTTGCTCAAATACGAATCTTGATGCTGACATGTACAAAAACTAAGAATGTTTAATTGGTCAGTTAATGTTCCTACTTTACTTTCGAAAAGCACATGCGCCACATATCAAGGGACAGCAGGGAGTTGCATTGTTTATGTGCTCTGGTTCATCATGTGTGGCCAACCAACATTTAACTATCCAAAATCTGCTTGCTCTTCTTTAGCATGCTCGTCTTCTGTTCTTCCTTTGTAAGTACTCTCTCCGTACCTAAATATAACTCTTTCTAGAGATTCCACCATGGACTACATACGGAGCAAAATGAGTGAATCTACACTCTAAAATGTATCTATATACATCTGTATGTGATCCGTAGTGGAATCTCTACAAAGATTTGTATTTAGGAACAGAGGGAGTATAATAGTTGTACAGTATGTTCTTTGTAGTGAAGTGGAGCAGGGACATTTGCAGTGTACAGGTCTATTCTGTCGCTTATCATGGACGCTTTCAACTCTTCGTGTTGGTCTTCATATCGATTGTCATGGATGCTTTCAACTCTTCATATTCGATCGTATGTGTCGCCTTTGAGAGTTAGACTGATAGTAACAGTACTGCGCCTTCAGTTGTAGGGAGCTGGTATGCGAAGCCTTTCTAGCTGTACCGGCAATACTAGCACATATATTCCAGCAAGTTCGAATTTCCTGATTTTACTCCTGATGCTTAGGGTTTTCCCATTATATCTACACTACGGGGGGGGGGGGGGGGGGGGGGTGTCCTACTAGCAGCTGTCCACCCTTTAAAGCTAAATAACACACCAATCATACTGACATTAGCTAACAGACACATATTTAATTGGTTAGCTAATGCTCCCAATTGAGTTTCCAAATGCATGTGGCCACATATCGAGAGACATCATGGAATTGCATTTCTTTGGGCGCTCTGATTCATCATGGGTGGGCAACCAACATTGTACAGAAAGAAGGGGAATCTCAATAATATGCTTCCCCTTCTATTCTTTAACATGTTCCTTTTCTGTTCTTCTTTAGTAAGCACAGTATGTTCCTTGTCAGGAAGGGGAGAAGGGACATCTGCAGTCGACAGCTCTATTGGACCGGTTCTGCTAAATGATTTCGCACTTCGAGTTGGTCTGCCATAATACCCCGGAAATGGTGGGAGTCGCGCGGTCTTTGATAGACTAAACTGGTAGTAACTGGTGTGCGCCTTCAGATGAATAGAGCTGCCCTGTAGGTGATCGATAGGCTGCATATTAGTAGCGGCAAAACCCTGTGTTTTCTAGCCAGTTCTACTTTCCCGATTTATTTATGGTGGTTATGGTGTATGATAACCCACAAGTATAGGGGATCGCAACAGTTTTCGAGGGTCGAGTATTCAACCCAAATTTATTGATTCGACACAAGGGGAGCCAAAGAATATTCGGGGGGGGGGGGGGGGGGGGGGGGGGGGGGGGGGGGGGGGGGGGGGGGGGGGGGGGGGGGGGGGGGGGGGGGGGGGGGGGGGGGGGGGGGGGGGGGGGGGGGGGGGGGGGGGGGGGGGGGGGGGGGGGGGGGGGGGGGGGGGGGGGGGGGGGGGGGGGGGGGGGGGGGGGGGGGGGGGGGGGGGGGGGGGGGGGGGGGGGGGGGGGGGGGGGGGGGGGGGGGGGGGGGGGGGGGGGGGGGGGGGGGGGGGGGGGGGGGGGGGGGGGGGGGGGGGGGGGGGGGGGGGGGGGGGGGGGGGGGGGGGGGGGGGGGGGGGGGGGGGGGGGGGGGGGGGGGGGGGGGGGGGGGGGGGGGGGGGGGGGGGGGGGGGGGGGGGGGGGGGGGGGGGGGGGGGGGGGGGGGGGGGGGGGGGGGGGGGGGGGGGGGGGGGGGGGGGGGGGGGGGGGGGGGGGGGGGGGGGGGGGGGGGGGGGGGGGGGGGGGGGGGGGGGGGGGGGGGGGGGGGGGGGGGGGGGGGGGGGGGGGGGGGGGGGGGGGGGGGGGGGGGGGGGGGGGGGGGGGGGGGGGGGGGGGGGGGGGGGGGGGGGGGGGGGGGGGGGGGGGGGGGGGGGGGGGGGGGGGGGGGGGGGGGGGGGGGGGGGGGGGGGGGGGGGGGGGGGGGGGGGGGGGGGGGGGGGGGGGGGGGGGGGGGGGGGGGGGGGGGGGGGGGGGGGGGGGGGGGGGGGGGGGGGGGGGGGGGGGGGGGGGGGGGGGGGGGGGGGGGGGGGGGGGGGGGGGGGGGGGGGGGGGGGGGGGGGGGGGGGGGGGGGGGGGGGGGGGGGGGGGGGGGGGGGGGGGGGGGGGGGGGGGGGGGGGGGGGGGGGGGGGGGGGGGGGGGGGGGGGGGGGGGGGGGGGGGGGGGGGGGGGGGGGGGGGGGGGGGGGGGGGGGGGGGGGGGGGGGGGGGGGGGGGGGGGGGGGGGGGGGGGGGGGGGGGGGGGGGGGGGGGGGGGGGGGGGGGGGGGGGGGGGGGGGGGGGGGGGGGGGGGGGGGGGGGGGGGGGGGGGGGGGGGGGGGGGGGGGGGGGGGGGGGGGGGGGGGGGGGGGGGGGGGGGGGGGGGGGGGGGGGGGGGGGGGGGGGGGGGGGGGGGGGGGGGGGGGGGGGGGGGGGGGGGGGGGGGGGGGGGGGGGGGGGGGGGGGGGGGGGGGGGGGGGGGGGGGGGGGGGGGGGGGGGGGGGGGGGGGGGGGGGGGGGGGGGGGGGGGGGGGGGGGGGGGGGGGGGGGGGGGGGGGGGGGGGGGGGGGGGGGGGGGGGGGGGGGGGGGGGGGGGGGGGGGGGGGGGGGGGGGGGGGGGGGGGGGGGGGGGGGGGGGGGGGGGGGGGGGGGGGGGGGGGGGGGGGGGGGGGGGGGGGGGGGGGGGGGGGGGGGGGGGGGGGGGGGGGGGGGGGGGGGGGGGGGGGGGGGGGGGGGGGGGGGGGGGGGGGGGGGGGGGGGGGGGGGGGGGGGGGGGGGGGGGGGGGGGGGGGGGGGGGGGGGGGGGGGGGGGGGGGGGGGGGGGGGGGGGGGGGGGGGGGGGGGGGGGGGGGGGGGGGGGGGGGGGGGGGGGGGGGGGGGGGGGGGGGGGGGGGGGGGGGGGGGGGGGGGGGGGGGGGGGGGGGGGGGGGGGGGGGGGGGGGGGGGGGGGGGGGGGGGGGGGGGGGGGGGGGGGGGGGGGGGGGGGGGGGGGGGGGGGGGGGGGGGGGGGGGGGGGGGGGGGGGGGGGGGGGGGGGGGGGGGGGGGGGGGGGGGGGGGGGGGGGGGGGGGGGGGGGGGGGGGGGGGGGGGGGGGGGGGGGGGGGGGGGGGGGGGGGGGGGGGGGGGGGGGGGGGGGGGGGGGGGGGGGGGGGGGGGGGGGGGGGGGGGGGGGGGGGGGGGGGGGGGGGGGGGGGGGGGGGGGGGGGGGGGGGGGGGGGGGGGGGGGGGGGGGGGGGGGGGGGGGGGGGGGGGGGGGGGGGGGGGGGGGGGGGGGGGGGGGGGGGGGGGGGGGGGGGGGGGGGGGGGGGGGGGGGGGGGGGGGGGGGGGGGGGGGGGGGGGGGGGGGGGGGGGGGGGGGGGGGGGGGGGGGGGGGGGGGGGGGGGGGGGGGGGGGGGGGGGGGGGGGGGGGGGGGGGGGGGGGGGGGGGGGGGGGGGGGGGGGGGGGGGGGGGGGGGGGGGGGGGGGGGGGGGGGGGGGGGGGGGGGGGGGGGGGGGGGGGGGGGGGGGGGGGGGGGGGGGGGGGGGGGGGGGGGGGGGGGGGGGGGGGGGGGGGGGGGGGGGGGGGGGGGGGGGGGGGGGGGGGGGGGGGGGGGGGGGGGGGGGGGGGGGGGGGGGGGGGGGGGGGGGGGGGGGGGGGGGGGGGGGGGGGGGGGGGGGGGGGGGGGGGGGGGGGGGGGGGGGGGGGGGGGGGGGGGGGGGGGGGGGGGGGGGGGGGGGGGGGGGGGGGGGGGGGGGGGGGGGGGGGGGGGGGGGGGGGGGGGGGGGGGGGGGGGGGGGGGGGGGGGGGGGGGGGGGGGGGGGGGGGGGGGGGGGGGGGGGGGGGGGGGGGGGGGGGGGGGGGGGGGGGGGGGGGGGGGGGGGGGGGGGGGGGGGGGGGGGGGGGGGGGGGGGGGGGGGGGGGGGGGGGGGGGGGGGGGGGGGGGGGGGGGGGGGGGGGGGGGGGGGGGGGGGGGGGGGGGGGGGGGGGGGGGGGGGGGGGGGGGGGGGGGGGGGGGGGGGGGGGGGGGGGGGGGGGGGGGGGGGGGGGGGGGGGGGGGGGGGGGGGGGGGGGGGGGGGGGGGGGGGGGGGGGGGGGGGGGGGGGGGGGGGGGGGGGGGGGGGGGGGGGGGGGGGGGGGGGGGGGGGGGGGGGGGGGGGGGGGGGGGGGGGGGGGGGGGGGGGGGGGGGGGGGGGGGGGGGGGGGGGGGGGGGGGGGGGGGGGGGGGGGGGGGGGGGGGGGGGGGGGGGGGGGGGGGGGGGGGGGGGGGGGGGGGGGGGGGGGGGGGGGGGGGGGGGGGGGGGGGGGGGGGGGGGGGGGGGGGGGGGGGGGGGGGGGGGGGGGGGGGGGGGGGGGGGGGGGGGGGGGGGGGGGGGGGGGGGGGGGGGGGGGGGGGGGGGGGGGGGGGGGGGGGGGGGGGGGGGGGGGGGGGGGGGGGGGGGGGGGGGGGGGGGGGGGGGGGGGGGGGGGGGGGGGGGGGGGGGGGGGGGGGGGGGGGGGGGGGGGGGGGGGGGGGGGGGGGGGGGGGGGGGGGGGGGGGGGGGGGGGGGGGGGGGGGGGGGGGGGGGGGGGGGGGGGGGGGGGGGGGGGGGGGGGGGGGGGGGGGGGGGGGGGGGGGGGGGGGGGGGGGGGGGGGGGGGGGGGGGGGGGGGGGGGGGGGGGGGGGGGGGGGGGGGGGGGGGGGGGGGGGGGGGGGGGGGGGGGGGGGGGGGGGGGGGGGGGGGGGGGGGGGGGGGGGGGGGGGGGGGGGGGGGGGGGGGGGGGGGGGGGGGGGGGGGGGGGGGGGGGGGGGGGGGGGGGGGGGGGGGGGGGGGGGGGGGGGGGGGGGGGGGGGGGGGGGGGGGGGGGGGGGGGGGGGGGGGGGGGGGGGGGGGGGGGGGGGGGGGGGGGGGGGGGGGGGGGGGGGGGGGGGGGGGGGGGGGGGGGGGGGGGGGGGGGGGGGGGGGGGGGGGGGGGGGGGGGGGGGGGGGGGGGGGGGGGGGGGGGGGGGGGGGGGGGGGGGGGGGGGGGGGGGGGGGGGGGGGGGGGGGGGGGGGGGGGGGGGGGGGGGGGGGGGGGGGGGGGGGGGGGGGGGGGGGGGGGGGGGGGGGGGGGGGGGGGGGGGGGGGGGGGGGGGGGGGGGGGGGGGGGGGGGGGGGGGGGGGGGGGGGGGGGGGGGGGGGGGGGGGGGGGGGGGGGGGGGGGGGGGGGGGGGGGGGGGGGGGGGGGGGGGGGGGGGGGGGGGGGGGGGGGGGGGGGGGGGGGGGGGGGGGGGGGGGGGGGGGGGGGGGGGGGGGGGGGGGGGGGGGGGGGGGGGGGGGGGGGGGGGGGGGGGGGGGGGGGGGGGGGGGGGGGGGGGGGGGGGGGGGGGGGGGGGGGGGGGGGGGGGGGGGGGGGGGGGGGGGGGGGGGGGGGGGGGGGGGGGGGGGGGGGGGGGGGGGGGGGGGGGGGGGGGGGGGGGGGGGGGGGGGGGGGGGGGGGGGGGGGGGGGGGGGGGGGGGGGGGGGGGGGGGGGGGGGGGGGGGGGGGGGGGGGGGGGGGGGGGGGGGGGGGGGGGGGGGGGGGGGGGGGGGGGGGGGGGGGGGGGGGGGGGGGGGGGGGGGGGGGGGGGGGGGGGGGGGGGGGGGGGGGGGGGGGGGGGGGGGGGGGGGGGGGGGGGGGGGGGGGGGGGGGGGGGGGGGGGGGGGGGGGGGGGGGGGGGGGGGGGGGGGGGGGGGGGGGGGGGGGGGGGGGGGGGGGGGGGGGGGGGGGGGGGGGGGGGGGGGGGGGGGGGGGGGGGGGGGGGGGGGGGGGGGGGGGGGGGGGGGGGGGGGGGGGGGGGGGGGGGGGGGGGGGGGGGGGGGGGGGGGGGGGGGGGGGGGGGGGGGGGGGGGGGGGGGGGGGGGGGGGGGGGGGGGGGGGGGGGGGGGGGGGGGGGGGGGGGGGGGGGGGGGGGGGGGGGGGGGGGGGGGGGGGGGGGGGGGGGGGGGGGGGGGGGGGGGGGGGGGGGGGGGGGGGGGGGGGGGGGGGGGGGGGGGGGGGGGGGGGGGGGGGGGGGGGGGGGGGGGGGGGGGGGGGGGGGGGGGGGGGGGGGGGGGGGGGGGGGGGGGGGGGGGGGGGGGGGGGGGGGGGGGGGGGGGGGGGGGGGGGGGGGGGGGGGGGGGGGGGGGGGGGGGGGGGGGGGGGGGGGGGGGGGGGGGGGGGGGGGGGGGGGGGGGGGGGGGGGGGGGGGGGGGGGGGGGGGGGGGGGGGGGGGGGGGGGGGGGGGGGGGGGGGGGGGGGGGGGGGGGGGGGGGGGGGGGGGGGGGGGGGGGGGGGGGGGGGGGGGGGGGGGGGGGGGGGGGGGGGGGGGGGGGGGGGGGGGGGGGGGGGGGGGGGGGGGGGGGGGGGGGGGGGGGGGGGGGGGGGGGGGGGGGGGGGGGGGGGGGGGGGGGGGGGGGGGGGGGGGGGGGGGGGGGGGGGGGGGGGGGGGGGGGGGGGGGGGGGGGGGGGGGGGGGGGGGGGGGGGGGGGGGGGGGGGGGGGGGGGGGGGGGGGGGGGGGGGGGGGGGGGGGGGGGGGGGGGGGGGGGGGGGGGGGGGGGGGGGGGGGGGGGGGGGGGGGGGGGGGGGGGGGGGGGGGGGGGGGGGGGGGGGGGGGGGGGGGGGGGGGGGGGGGGGGGGGGGGGGGGTGGGTGGGTGGGTGGGTGCATGTGTGTGTGTGTGTGTGTGTGTGTGTGAAGCGGAGTCTTCGGTGGCGAAAGTAATTTAAGTGTGCGTGGTTTCATCGTAGAGAGGTGATGTGTATGGCAGAGGCCACCAATGAGGGGGTGCGAGAGAGAAAAGGCCCGTAGAGAGGGAAGAGAAGGCGTGTGCGTGTGAGAGGAGTCGACATCGAGAGAACATGTTTGTTCGAGAGACACCGAGGGAGACTACTATATATCGATGGTGCATGTAGGTGGGAATTAAATGAAGGGATGGTCTTATTGGTTTCGGGGATATAGGGGAAGAGTGAGAGAGGGGCGGTAGCTAGAAGGAGATTGTTAAGTGTGAGTGTGTGTTTTCCCCATCCAGGAAGAAGTTATGTGCACACAAGAAGAGAACGATTCGATGTGGGGTTAGGTCTGAGGGTAATTAACTACGTATGGAGACATAGGAGACCTTGAACGTGCTTGTGCGAGAGGTATACATGTATACGTGGGATATGTGTGTGTCTGCGCGCGCATGATCGAGATAAAAGAAAGAAGACATAAGTCATAAGATCAACGACATGGGAGAGACGGATCGGTATGACAATATGCATGCATGTGAGAGTGCAAGGAAGAAGGCCCGATAATTGAGCATGTGTTTTTTTCTTTAAGAGATAGTGGTGTGGGCTGGAGCATGCATCTATGGCGAGCAGAGGGCGCGAGACACAACGATTGTGCAAAAGAGATCAACCTATAGATGCATGTATGGAGAGATAGATATAGTGTGCGTGATAGGAAGCAAGAGTGCGTGCGAGAAATAAATGTTGACGGAGAAACTGCAGATAGATAGAGAGATAGAGATGCTATCTAGAGGGACATCGGCTAGTTTGAGTGTTGGTGATGACCGCCGAGTGGTTCAGAGGGTGAAGTTATGTGTGTGTGAGAGAAAGATAAAAAGAGGGCACATGACTGCATGTAGAGAGAAACATATATAGTTTGCATGATAGGAAGCAAGAGTGAGGGCGAGAAAGAAGGTTGATGCTAGCTAGTGTGTGTGTTAGAGATAAGAGTCGAGTGGATCAGAAGGCTGAGTTATGTGTGTGGGTGTGAGAGAGATAGAGAGAGGGTGCATGTGAGTCACATACAAACAAATATTAGAGAGAAATGAGATCCCAAGAGACAGAGTTTTGTATCTGCGAGAGAGAAAGATATTTCACAACGAGAGTGATAGCTAGAGAGACATATCAGGGAACGTGAGATATCTCTAGGGAGAGAGAGAGTGTGTGAGCGACATACAAGAGAATGGTGGAGAGATATGAGACCCTGGGAGACAGAGTTTGTGTTTGTGTGTGAGAAAGAGATATTTAAGAGGAAGAGTCATAGCTTCTCATACCTAAGGAGCGCAAGACATCTCTATGTGAGAGGGGATGTGCGAGTGGCACACAGGGGAATAGTAGAGAGAAATGAGACCCCGGGAGATGAAGTTTGTGTTCGTGTGAGAGAAAGAGATTTCACATGGAGAATCATAGTTAGAGACACATAGCAGGGGGGGGGGGGGGGGGGGGGGGGGGGGGGGGGGGGGGGGATGAAGGTCGAGGGAGAGAGTACCGTCAGTGTGTTACGAAGATAAAAGATCATCGTCGACATACAAGTAGCACGAGAGATACCCGACAGACGATGAACGCGTATAGATCTAGAGAGATACTCCTATATAAGCATGAGTGACAGCTATATGAGACGAATATCTGGATTAAAGGGGATTCGAATATTTAAACTAGAGATCACGACATTGATAATATCATAATAAAAATTGATGTATCAAACATGCATATTCATTTGAATTTGGGGAAACGTGTAATGTTATATAGTTTATAAATATTAGTGATCCATAGATTCTTTAATTAGAGACAATGCATGGTTTATATGCAATTAATGTCTAAATGGGATTACATTATATGTTGCGTGTGTCGGGCTATGTGGGTCCTCGCCGGAGGCAAAACTCGACATGGGTGGGGTTAGCTAGAGGGATGGCCGGGGGCGGCGGAAGATCGGAGGTGGTGGGCGGTTCAGGGGAGGGCGGGGGACGGTGGTTCGGCCAGTGACCCGTGTGGTGGTATTTAGGGGATGAATAAGAGGCGAGGAAGAAGAAGGGTTAGGAGACATAGGATCTTCATCCAACCGCCTGAAATGGTCGACTGGACCAAATGATGAAAGTCAGGTGACTTGCATGTAGACATTCCCATATATTCAGTAGTATTACCGTAGGTGCTTCGAGACGTACGTGCAAGCAGTGCTCCTCAACCCATCAAGCTAAACAACATGCCACTCATAATTCCAAACTTAGTTGCTCAAATACGAATCTTGATGCTGACATGTACAAAAACTAAGAATGTTTAATTGGTCAGTTAATGTTCCTACTTTACTTTCGAAAAGCACATGCGCCACATATCAAGGGACAGCAGGGAGTTGCATTGTTTATGTGCTCTGGTTCATCATGTGTGGCCAACCAACATTTAACTATCCAAAATCTGCTTGCTCTTCTTTAGCATGCTCGTCTTCTGTTCTTCCTTTGTAAGTACTCTCTCCGTACCTAAATATAACTCTTTCTAGAGATTCCACCATGGACTACATACGGAGCAAAATGAGTGAATCTACACTCTAAAATGTATCTATATACATCTGTATGTGATCCGTAGTGGAATCTCTACAAAGATTTGTATTTAGGAACAGAGGGAGTATAATAGTTGTACAGTATGTTCTTTGTAGTGAAGTGGAGCAGGGACATTTGCAGTGTACAGGTCTATTCTGTCGCTTATCATGGACGCTTTCAACTCTTCGTGTTGGTCTTCATATCGATTGTCATGGATGCTTTCAACTCTTCATATTCGATCGTATGTGTCGCCTTTGAGAGTTAGACTGATAGTAACAGTACTGCGCCTTCAGTTGTAGGGAGCTGGTATGCGAAGCCTTTCTAGCTGTACCGGCAATACTAGCACATATATTCCAGCAAGTTCGAATTTCCTGATTTTACTCCTGATGCTTAGGGTTTTCCCATTATATCTACACTACGGGGGGGGGGGGGGGGGGGGGGGGGGGGGGGGGGGGGGGGGGGGGGGGGGGGGGGGGGGGGGGGGGGGGGGGGGGGGGGGGGGGGGGGGGGGGGGGGGGGGGGGGGGGGGGGGGGGGGGGGGGGGGGGGGGGGGGGGGGGGGGGGGGGGGGGGGGGGGGGGGGGGGGGGGGGGGGGGGGGGGGGGGGGGGGGGGGGGGGGGGGGGGGGGGGGGGGGGGGGGGGGGGGGGGGGGGGGGGGGGGGGGGGGGGGGGGGGGGGGGGGGGGGGGGGGGGGGGGGGGGGGGGGGGGGGGGGGGGGGGGGGGGGGGGGGGGGGGGGGGGGGGGGGGGGGGGGGGGGGGGGGGGGGGGGGGGGGGGGGGGGGGGGGGGGGGGGGGGGGGGGGGGGGGGGGGGGGGGGGGGGGGGGGGGGGGGGGGGGGGGGGGGGG
Source organism: Thinopyrum obtusiflorum (assembly GCA_036873465.1). NCBI lineage: Eukaryota > Viridiplantae > Streptophyta > Magnoliopsida > Poales > Poaceae > Thinopyrum > Thinopyrum obtusiflorum. The sequence continues at coordinate 12,566 of JAAAWM010008452.1, forward strand.
GGGGGGGGGGGGGGGGGGGGGGGGGGGGGGGGGGGGGGGGGGGGGGGGGGGGGGGGGGGGGGGGGGGGGGGGGGGGGGGGGGGGGGGGGGGGGGGGGGGGGGGGGGGGGGGGGGGGGGGGGGGGGGGGGGGGGGGGGGGGGGGGGGGGGGGGGGGGGGGGGGGGGGGGGGGGGGGGGGGGGGGGGGGGGGGGGGGGGGGGGGGGGGGGGGGGGGGGGGGGGGGGGGGGGGGGGGGGGGGGGGGGGGGGGGGGGGGGGGGGGGGGGGGGGGGGGGGGGGGGGGGGGGGGGGGGGGGGGGGGGGGGGGGGGGGGGGGGGGGGGGGGGGGGGGGGGGGGGGGGGGGGGGGGGGGGGGGGGGGGGGGGGGGGGGGGGGGGGGGGGGGGGGGGGGGGGGGGGGGGGGGGGGGGGGGGGGGGGGGGGGGGGGGGGGGGGGGGGGGGGGGGGGGGGGGGGGGGGGGGGGGGGGGGGGGGGGGGGGGGGGGGGGGGGGGGGGGGGGGGGGGGGGGGGGGGGGGGGGGGGGGGGGGGGGGGGGGGGGGGGGGGGGGGGGGGGGGGGGGGGGGGGGGGGGGGGGGGGGGGGGGGGGGGGGGGGGGGGGGGGGGGGGGGGGGGGGGGGGGGGGGGGGGGGGGGGGGGGGGGGGGGGGGGGGGGGGGGGGGGGGGGGGGGGGGGGGGGGGGGGGGGGGGGGGGGGGGGGGGGGGGGGGGGGGGGGGGGGGGGGGGGGGGGGGGGGGGGGGGGGGGGGGGGGGGGGGGGGGGGGGGGGGGGGGGGGGGGGGGGGGGGGGGGGGGGGGGGGGGGGGGGGGGGGGGGGGGGGGGGGGGGGGGGGGGGGGGGGGGGGGGGGGGGGGGGGGGGGGGGGGGGGGGGGGGGGGGGGGGGGGGGGGGGGGGGGGGGGGGGGGGGGGGGGGGGGGGGGGGGGGGGGGGGGGGGGGGGGGTATTGACTTGCAAGATAGGATCAAGAACTCACATATATTCATGAAAACATAATTGGTTCAGATTTGAAATCATGGCACTCGGGCCCTAGTGACAAGCATTAAGCATAGCAAAGTCATAACAACATCAATCTTATAACATAACGGATACTAGGGATCAAACCCTAACAAAACTAACTCGATTACATGGTAAATCTCATCCAACCCAGCACCGTCCAGCAAGCCTACGATGAGATTACTCACACACGATGGTGAGCATCATGAAATTGGTGATGCATGGAGGATGGTTGATGATGATGATGGCGATGGATTCCTCTCTCCGGAGCCCCGAACGGACTCCAGATCAGCCCTCCCGATGAAGATTAGGGCTTGGCGTGGGCTCCGTATCGTAAAACGCGATGAATCCTTCTCTCTGATTTTTTTCTCCCCGAACGTGAATATATGGAGTTGGAGTTGAGGTCGGTTGAGTCCCAGGGGGCCCACGAGGCAGGGGGCGCGCCCTGCACCCTCGTGGACAGGGTGTGGGGCCCCTGATGCTGATTCTTTTGCCAGTATTTTTTATTAATTCCAAAACGTGTCTCTGTGGATTTTCAGGTCATTCCGAGAACTTTTATTTCTGCGCAAAAATAACACCATGGCAGTTCTGCTGAAAACAGCGTCAGTCCGGGTTAGTTCCATTCAAATCATGCAAGT
>JAAAWM010008453.1:0-14203 GCA_036873465.1 Thinopyrum obtusiflorum
GGCACGAGGCAGAGGAAGGATGCGAGCAGTAGGGCCGACGAAAAGGTGCAGAGGCGAGGTGCGGGCGGATCAGAGGAGGCGAGATGGCCATGGCGTGCGGAGCACCCTGGCGGCTCGGGTAGCGAGATGCAGAGGAGGCCGATGGGGCATGGAGGAGCAGCGCGAGACGATCAAGTAGCACACAGCAGAGGAGCGCATTGAGGAGAGAAGATGCAGGGGCACGAGGGGCAGCGGGGCTCCGGTTGGCATGCTCCAGCAGAGATGCTTCAGGGCGGCGGCTTGATCGACAGAGGGAGCTGGGTGGCTGAGCGTCGGGATCGAGGGAGAGGTGGCGGCACTACGGGAGAGAGAGGGAGACGAGTGAGGGAGAGATCGAGAGGAGGGGGTTCGGGGCTAGGGTTAGGATTAGGATTAGGTGGGCCTGGGAGGAGCAGGGCGGCCTGGCTGGCCTAGGCCCAAGAGGCCTGGCTGGGCTCTCTCTTCTCTCTCTCTCTCTATTTAAAAAAACAGAAACTTGGAAGAAATGTCAGGAGAGATTGGAGTGGAGATTGGGCATGGAGTTAATTTTGTCAGACTCGCAAAAATGAGATTGTTCCAGGAAAAATAGAAGTGGGCATGAGTGAAAGTTTAAATTCAAACTCACTTGATTTAAATTCAAATGGTTTGAATAGGAAGTGATGGTTGGGAAGGTCCAAAAATGTTCAGGATTTAGGTGTTGCTCGGGAAAGTGATGAAAGAATTTAGGGCAAAGTTGGAGACCAAGAATTGAGATAACAAAGGCATGCAATGTTTTGCAAGTGTGTTGTGGTTAATTCCACATCAATGGAATATTTTATAATAGCTCCCTAATATTGGGATGATAAGTTATAAAGAGAAGTCACCCTTCCCTTGATTTAAATGGATCGGAGATCCATACAATTTATTTAAAAGAGTTATAAAATTAATGATATGATGGCACAATGACATGATGCAATGAAAATGATGCAATGATGAATGCAACGAACCAAATAAGTCACACGACAAATCTTGGAATCCATGGAAGGCATCTGGAGCACCGGTCTTGGGGTGTCACAAACACGTTGCATTTGAGGCGGTATATTGATCGTTGGAAAAAAACTGAATGACAAAATAGGACGGAAATTTGGATTCCCCTTCAATCTTGGCGATTTACCTCTCGAAAGCATTGAACTTACTCGGTGATGGTTCAATATATGAAGGGAGTACATGACGACATAAATAAAGGCTTCTCAGCTTTTAGCGAGGGCACGGTGAGGCCACACCATGGCACCATGCCAGGCGTCATGTTTTTCAAGCACGTATTTCATTGTTCTATAGTTGATAACGCAGTAAATGACACGTTTGTGGTTGACTATTGCCACGCATTCCATTGAAATATCTGCCCATTCCTTCTAAAAGGCTTGAGAAATTACTAATACCACGCGTATGGTCTTTCCAGACCATTCACTACAAGGATTCCGGTCTATTGCAACAAAAATTATTGCTACAACTATCTTTTGTTGCAATAAAATGCTATATTACCACAAAATTCTAGTTTGTGGTAACAGGATCTACATATTGCAACAACTTCATTTCATCGCCCTAAGTACTCGTTTTGTTGCAATAGAAGCCATGTATTGCCACAAGCTGCATCGCCGTTGCAATGTGATAGTGCTATTGCAACAGTTCCGTCCCGTTGCGTGAATGTGTCATCTTGTTGCAGTAAAGGCTAGGTATTGCAACAAAGTACATCTTTGTGGTTATATTTAGACATATGTTGCAACAATTCTGACTTGTGGCGCTAGTCATAGATACTGTTGCAAAAAACATGGCTTCGTATTGCAACAAAGCATGTATTGGTTGTAATAGGGTGACTTTTGCCTCATCTTCGTTGCGTTGCAATAACTATTACATATTGCGACAAATTGAGCATCCATGGTAATACGTACAACATAATGCCACAATCCTCTAGTGTTGCCAAAAAGGAGCAGGATATTGCAACGATATTCTCTACAGTGCTCCTGGTTTTTCCCTTGATTTATCATACTATTTCTTAGGATCTGGTTAAAGAGGCGTACTAGTTTATAGAGGTATTAACACATTAGGTACCACAACTTGCACCTAAGTTGCATTTTAGTCACATATCTTGCAAAATGGACATCGGTGGTACCACAACTTGGAGGAACGCTCGCTTACGTGCGTGCGGAGCGTTGCACACTCGCGGACACCCTTCACTTGCTCTACTGACCTCCACCGGTAGCAAGGTCGTCCTCGGCACCGGAAAGACGGCAAGCGCAGTGCCCTTCTCACAAAGGTGAGTCGTGAGCACTGAGCAGCACACATTCTCTTCCTAATTTTTCTTTATCTTGCTTGATGTGATTGTATGTATTTATGTGTGTTGTTAATAAAAAGGGGGGGGGGGGGGGGGGGGGGGGGGGGGGGGGGGGGGGGGGGGGGGGGGGGGGGGGGGGGGGGGGGGGGGGGGGGGGGGGGGGGGGGGGGGGGGGGGGGGGGGGGGGGGGGGGGGGGGGGGGGGGGGGGGGGGGGGGGGGGGGGGGGGGGGGGGGGGGGGGGGGGGGGGGGGGGGGGGGGGGGGGGGGGGGGGGGGGGGGGGGGGGGGGGGGGGGGGGGGGGGGGGGGGGGGGGGGGGGGGGGGGGGGGGGGGGGGGGGGGGGGGGGGGGGGGGGGGGGGGGGGGGGGGGGGGGGGGGGGGGGGGGGGGGGGGGGGGGGGGGGGGGGGGGGGGGGGGGGGGGGGGGGGGGGGGGGGGGGGGGGGGGGGGGGGGGGGGGGGGGGGGGGGGGGGGGGGGGGGGGGGGGGGGGGGGGGGGGGGGGGGGGGGGGGGGGGGGGGGGGGGGGGGGGGGGGGGGGGGGGGGGGGGGGGGGGGGGGGGGGGGGGGGGGGGGGGGGGGGGGGGGGGGGGGGGGGGGGGGGGGGGGGGGGGGGGGGGGGGGGGGGGGGGGGGGGGGGGGGGGGGGGGGGGGGGGGGGGGGGGGGGGGGGGGGGGGGGGGGGGGGGGGGGGGGGGGGGGGGGGGGGGGGGGGGGGGGGGGGGGGGGGGGGGGGGGGGGGGGGGGGGGGGGGGGGGGGGGGGGGGGGGGGGGGGGGGGGGGGGGGGGGGGGGGGGGGGGGGGGGGGGGGGGGGGGGGGGGGGGGGGGGGGGGGGGGGGGGGGGGGGGGGGGGGGGGGGGGGGGGGGGGGGGGGGGGGGGGGGGGGGGGGGGGGGGGGGGGGGGGGGGGGGGGGGGGGGGGGGGGGGGGGGGGGGGGGGGGGGGGGGGGGGGGGGGGGGGGGGGGGGGGGGGGGGGGGGGGGGGGGGGGGGGGGGGGGGGGGGGGGGGGGTTTCTTCGGCCTTTTTTTTCTTTTTGGCCTTTCTTTTATTTTTATTTTTGGGGACAATGCTCTAATAATGATGATCATCACACTTTTATTGATTTACAACTCATGAATTACAACTCAAAACTAGAACAAGATATGACTCTATATGAATGCCTCCGGCGGTGTACCGGGATGGGCAATGAATCAAGAGTGACATGTATGAAAATTTATGCAAAGTGGCCTTGCCACAAATACGATGTCAACTACATGATCATGCAATGGCAATATGACAATAGTAATGCGTGTGATGATGATAAACAGAACGGTGGAAAGTTGCATGGCAATATATCTCGGAATGGCTATGGAAATGCCATAATAGGTAGGTAAGGTGGCTGTTTTGAGGAAGATATAAGGAGATTTATGTGTGATAGAGCGTATCGTATCACGGGGTTTGGATGCACCGACGAAGTTTGCACCAACTCTCAAGGTGGGAAAGGACAATGCACGGTACCGAAGAGGCTAGCAATGATGGAAAGGTAAAAGTGTGTATAATCCATGGACTCCACATTAGTCAAAAGAACTCATATACTTATTGCAAAAATCTACAAGTCATCAAAAACCAAGCACTATGCGCATGCTCCTAGGGGGATAGATTGGTTGGAAAAGACCATCGCTCGTCCCCGACCGCCACTCATAAGGATGCACAATCCAAGGACACTTCATGTTTCAAATTTGTTACACAACTTTAACCATACGTGCATGCTACGGGACTTGCTAACTTCAACACAAGCATTCTTAAATTAATAATCACCCAACTAGCATGACTTTAATATCACTACCTCCATATCTCAAAACAATTATCAAGTATCAAATTGATCATTGCATCCAATTCACTTCCTATGATAGTTTTTGTTATACCCAACTTGGATGCCTACCATTCTAGGACCAACTTTATAACGGTAGCAAATACCATGCTGTTCTAAAAGACTCTCAAAATAATATAAGTGAATCATGAGAGACTAGAAATTTCTACAAAATTAAGCCACCGCCGTGCTCTAAAAGATATAAGTGAAGCACTAGAGCAAAAACTATCTAGCTCAAAAGATATATGTGAAGCACATAGAGTATTCTAAACATGAGGAGTAGGGATTGCCATGCAACGGATGCACTAGAGCTATAAATGTATGAAAGCTCAACAAAAGAAAACTAGTGGGTGTGCATCCAACTTGCTTGGTCATGAAGACCTAGGGCATTTTGAGGAAGCCCATCGTAGGAATATACAAGCCAAGTTCTATAATGAAACATTCCCACTAGTATATGAAAGTGACAACATATGAGGCTCACTATATGAAGAACATGGTGCTACTTTGAAGCACAAGTGTGGAAAAGAGATAGTAACATTGCCCCCTTTTATTTTTTATTTTTTTTCTTTTTCTTTTTTCCCTTTTTTGGGCCTTTTTTTGCCTTTTTTGGGGGGGGGGGGGGGGGGGGGGGGGGGGGGGGGGGGGGGGGGGGGGGGGGGGGGGGGGGGGGGGGGGGGGGGGGGGGGGGGGGGGGGGGGGGGGGGGGGGGGGGGGGGGGGGGGGGGGGGGGGGGGGGGGGGGGGGGGGGGGGGGGGGGGGGGGGGGGGGGGGGGGGGGGGGGGGGGGGGGGGGGGGGGGGGGGGGGGGGGGGGGGGGGGGGGGGGGGGGGGGGGGGGGGGGGGGGGGGGGGGGGGGGGGGGGGGGGGGGGGGGGGGGGGGGGGGGGGGGGGGGGGGGGGGGGGGGGGGGGGGGGGGGGGGGGGGGGGGGGGGGGGGGGGGGGGGGGGGGGGGGGGGGGGGGGGGGGGGGGGGGGGGGGGGGGGGGGGGGGGGGGGGGGGGGGGGGGGGGGGGGGGGGGGGGGGGGGGGGGGGGGGGGGGGGGGGGGGGGGGGGGGGGGGGGGGGGGGGGGGGGGGGGGGGGGGGGGGGGGGGGGGGGGGGGGGGGGGGGGGGGGGGGGGGGGGGGGGGGGGGGGGGGGGGGGGGGGGGGGGGGGGGGGGGGGGGGGGGGGGGGGGGGGGGGGGGGGGAAGACATCAACCGCGTGTGTTACCATGATGGTCTCTTTCCGGCGGAGTCCGGGAAGTGAACACGGTGTTGGAGTTATGCTTGACGTAGGTTGTTCTAGGATCACTTCTTGATCATAGTTTCTCGATCGTGCTTTGCCTTCTCTTCTCGCTCTCATTTGCGTATGTTAGCCACCATATATGCTAGTCGCTTGCTGCAGCTCCACCTCATACCTTTACCTTATCCATAAGCTTAAATAGTCTTGATCTTGAGGGCGTGAGATTGCTGATGTAACGCCCCAAGACCGGAGCTTCAGATGCCTTCCAAGGTTTCCGGGTTTCGACGTGTGATTTGTTTTATGGGGGGGGGGGGGGGGGGGGGGGGCCTTGCATCATGTGCATTGCATCATGTCATCATGCAACCCCTTTTTAAAACTCACCTAAATAAATTGCATAGATCGTTGATCTATTTAAATCGAGGGATATTCACATGGTGATTTCTCTTTAAAACAGGGGGGGGGGGGGGGGGGGGGGGGCTATAATAAATATTTCATTATTTGGAATTGATCATAACACACTTGCAAATAAATCCCAATGCCTTTGTTATCTCAATTCTTGGTCTCCAACTCTGCCCATAAATTCTTTCGTCATTTTCCCGAGCTCCACCAAATGGGGGGGGGGGGGGGGGGGGGGGGGGGGGGGGGGGGGGGGGGGGGGGGGGGGGGGGGGGGGGGGGGGGGGGGGGGGGGGGGGGGGGGGGGGGGGGGGGGGGGGGGGGGGGGGGGGGGGGGGGGGGGGGGGGGGGGGGGGGGGGGGGGGGGGGGGGGGGGGGGGGGGGGGGGGGGGGGGGGGGGGGGGGGGGGGGGGGGGGGGGGGGGGGGGGGGGGGGGGGGGGGGGGGGGGGGGGGGGGGGGGGGGGGGGGGGGGGGGGGGGGGGGGGGGGGGGGGGGGGGGGGGGGGGGGGGGGGGGGGGGGGGGGGGGGGGGGGGGGGGGGGGGGGGGGGGGGGGGGGGGGGGGGGGGGGGGGGGGGGGGGGGGGGGGGGGGGGGGGGGGGGGGGTGCGTCTAGGCCGGATGGTAACAGGAGGCAAGGGACACGAAGTTTTACCCAGGTTCGGGCCCTCTTGATGGAGGTAAAACCCAACGTCCTGCTTGATTAATATTGATGATATGGGTAGTACAAGAGTAGATCTACCACGAGATCGAAGAGGCTAAACCCTAGAAGATAGCCTATGGTATGATTATTGTCTCCTACGGACTAAAACCCTCCGGTTTATATAGACACCGGAGAGGGTTAGGGTTACATAGAGTCGGTTACAATTGTAGGAGATCTACATATCCGTATCGCCAAGCTTGCCTTCCACGCCAAGGAAAGTCCCTTCCGGACACGGGACGAAGTCTTCAATCTTGTATCTTCATAGTCCAGGAGTCTGGCTGAAGGTATAGTCCGGCTACCTGAACACCCCCTAATCCAGGACTCACTCAGTAGCCCCCGAACCAGGCTTCAATGACGATGAGTCCAGCGCGCAGATTGTCTTCAACATTGCAAGGCGGGTTCTCCTCCAAATTCCGTGTACCTATGGAATAAAGTCCGGTTTCTTGTAAATGTTGCGCTCCTTGGCTTCTACGCCCAATAATGGCCGTCTCCCACGTGTCAAACGAATATGAAAAGTCTGAGTGTTTTTACATCCACACCCCTAGCCACGTAAATGAGCCGCCCATTTAAGGGGACGAGGATTTAGATCCAAACCACATCTTCTCCCCTTCGCGAGTGTTCATCAGAGCGCATCCGACCAAGGTCCATTCCACCATGGCCAGCCGTCGCAACTCCTCCTTTCGCCCTTCGAGCCCTCAGCCTGGATATTGGGATAGATGCTCCATCCCGCATAGCGAGCTAGTGACGCTCCAGACCAAGGGATTTCTCCCCCCAGCCTATATGGTCCCGGTTCGAGCCGGTCTTGCCATCTATAACGGCGGAGAGCAAGCGGAGAGTGCCCCTAATCCCTCCAAAGGAGAGCGGGTATGCCTTGTCCCTTATTTAATAAGAGGGCTCAGATTTCCAATCCATCCGTTTCTCTGGGGGCTCCTGGAGTTCTATGGCCTCCAGCTACACAATCTTACGCCTGCCTCCGTATTGCATATCGCGGGCTTTGTAGCCCTCTACGAGCTGTTTTTGGGTGTTGAGGCTCATTTCGGGCTATGGAAAGATCTATTCTGCCTTGTGCCCCGTTCTCAGAAGGGGTCAATATATCAAGTGGGCGGAGCCGAAGTGTGGCGCATCGCCGGGACCGGATATCTATCTGGAACCCCAAAGAAGGCGTCCGAGGACTGGCCTTCGGAATTGTTTTACATAAAGGACGTCCCGCTGCCGGATCCTGTCCGGATCGGCCTCCCTGAGTTCGATAGTGCTCCACTAAAGAAGCGCCTAAGTTGGAGTCCACGGAGCCCTCAGAGGGAAAGTGACAATGACGTTCTTTACCTGATGAGCCAGATAAGATTGTTAGCTCATTCCGGACTGACCATGATCGGGGTCATGGTCGCATGCATCATGCGAGGGGTGCAGCCGCTACAGTATAGAGGCCACCCCATGTGGGACTTCAACGGGGAGGACGACGTCACCCGCTACGGCCGTAAGGGGCCGGATTCGGCTGCGGCTCTAACAAAGACATTGTCCGCTTTGTACAAGGGAGAAGAGGAGGAATTTCTCCGCGTCGACCCACAGGGTGGATTTTCTATGTACAATCCCCCAAGCTGGGTAAGCGGTCACATTTACTTGCCCATCCGTTTTATATTCCTATTGTTAAATATTCAGTCTAACGACTTCAACGCAGGAACTGCGCCAGACCGCACAGGGTACAGGTCCCTCAGGTCCATGTATCCTGCCTGTACAGCAGGTGCAAACCGAGTCAAAGTGGCCTAGTAATCAGCACGAGAGTTGAAAAGCTCCATATGCAAGGCCTGATTTTCGCGGACCTTATCCTCAAGCATCTCGGCAGTGGTGCGGAGTAGTGACTCCTCATGTGTAGAGTCATAGTACAAAGCCTGATAGTACCTGTCGGTGGGGGGGGGGGGGGGGGGGGGGGGGGGGGGGGGGGGGGGGGGGGGGGGGGGGGGGGGGGGGGGGGGGGGGGGGGGGGGGGGGGGGGGGGGGGGGGGGGGGGGGGGGGGGGGGGGGGGGGGGGGGGGGGGGGGGGGGGGGGGGGGGGGGGGGGGGGGGGGGGGGGGGGGGGGGGGGGGGGGGGGGGGGGGGGGGGGGGGGGGGGGGGGGGGGGGGGGGGGGGGGGGGGGGGGGGGGGGGGGGGGGGGGGGGGCAAAGAGACCTCGCCGGACTATATCCGGAGAGGCTGCCAATCGCGCCTCCACCAGCCAGGCTCCAAAGCCTGGTCCGGAGGCGGAGGCGAACGCAAGGCGCGCGCCAGACGCTCCTCCGACGGAGGATGTGGACGGGGGGGGGGGGGGGGGGGGGCTCTGAGGTGGAGAGTGCCATGAACCACAGGCGTCGCCGGACAATTCTTCGCGACGCTTGTTTCTCCCAAGGGGCGTTAGATGCCTTCAACTCGGGAGATGCGTACCTCCGTGCCGCTCAAAATGGTCTAGCCAGAGGGGGGGGGGGGGGGGGGGGGGGGGGGGGGGGGGGGGGCCCCCGAGACTTGAAACAGTTAGAATAACTGATTTAAGGATCATTTGTTATGCAGGTTCTTACAGAAAAGAATTCCCTACTGTCCAAGGAGCTGGAAGAGTGCAAAGCCCAACTTGAGGCCGCACTAGCCGCGGCAGGGGAGCCCAAGGAGACCCCCTCTGGTAATATACACTTCGAAAGATAAGTATTTTGCGAAGCACGACATTGGTGCGAATCTGACAAATGAAATTGCAGATGGCGCCGGATTGAATCCGGAAAGGCAACACCTCCTACGCCAGCTAAAGGCTGGTGAGAAGGTGCTGACAAAGGTGAGGCGGGAGAAGAACGATCTCCAAGATGCCAACACCAAGCTGGGCGTCGAGCTGAAAGATGTTCGTGCCCAGCTGTCAGACTCCGTGAAGGAGAATCAGCGGCTTCGGCGCGGCATATTTAGTAAGTGCTTGAACGAACCTTTGAAAGAAAGTTCGGCGGGGAAGTCGACTAACAGAGCAATGTCTGTAGGTGTGCTAACAGGTCGTCCTGCAGAGGAGATGCCCGGTTCTACGGGTGACCTTCTTCCCGAGCTCTCGCAACTGCTCGATCGAGTTCGGCAGGCGATGCAAGGCGTCGCCCAGGCCCTGTGGCCATCCGTCTCCATGCCCGAAGGTCTTGGAGAGCTTGCGGAGAAGCTAAAGGGAGCACGGCGGCGCTTCCGATTGTGGAAGATATCAGCCTGCCGTCAAGGCGCTAGGGAGGCCTGGGCCATGGTGAAGACGCGGTACGCAAAGGCTGACCCCAACCACATGGCCGAGGTCGGTCCTGTAGGGCCCGATGGGAAGGAGATCCCTGTAAGCTTAGTATACGGCCAAGTAGAGTTGGCCGCAAAGTATTCCCAGCAGGACTGTAAATTAGACAGCCTGTTAGATGGTATTGAAGAGGAATACAATCAGTCAAAATGACTATGTAATTTAATTGACATTTATAATGCCTTCTAGCCGGATTGTAGATCATTTGTCATGGCCGACCTTTTCGCTTCAGCCTCGGGACCTGACGGTCCGGAGTGTGTCCGAATTCCCATGCGGTTATATAGGAACCGGGGAATGCATGGAGACCAGGCGTAGGGGTCATTAGTGCGTGAACAGACAAGTGCCCGACTAGTTATGTTATATTACATGGTTAGTAAGAAACATCTTCCAGGGAGAATAGTTCCGTTAGGGGTTCCTTTCCCTGGGAGGCATGCCCTAAAGTGCATGTCCATGCTGCGAAAAGAAACGCAGGAAAAACATCTGGGGGCGTATAGATAAAAATAAAAAAAGATCATCTTTAGTTCACCGACCGAATATTCCCTTAGGGGGGGGGGGGGGGGGGGGGGGGGGGGGGGGGGGGGGGGGGGGGGGGGGGGGGGGGGGGGGGGGGGGGGGGGGGGGGGGGGGGGGGGGGGGGGGGGGGGGGGGGGGGGGGGGGGGGGGGGGGGGGGGGGGGGGGGGGGGGGGGGGGGGGGGGGGGGGGGGGGGGGGGGGGGGGGGGGGGGGGGGGGGGGGGGGGGGGGGGGGGGGGGGGGGGGGGGGGGGGGGGGGGGGGGGGGGGGGGGGGGGGGGGGGGGGGGGGGGGGGGGGGGGGGGGGGGGGGGGGGGGGGGGGGGGGGGGGGGGGGGGGGGGGGGGGGGGGGGGGGGGGGGGGGGGGGGGGGGGGGGGGGGGGGGGGGGGGGGGGGGGGGGGGGGGGGGGGGGGGGGGGGGGGGGGGGGGGGGGGGGGGGGGGGGGGGGGGGGGGGGGGGGGGGGGGGGGGGGGGGGGGGGGGGGGGGGGGGGGGGGGGGGGGGGGGGGGGGGGGGGGGGGGGGGGGGGGGGGGGGGGGGGGGGGGGGGGGGGGGGGGGGGGGGGGGGGGGGGGGGGGGGGGGGGGGGGGGGGGGGGGGGGGGGGGGGGGGGGGGGGGGGGGGGGGGGGGGGGGGGGGGGGGGGGGGGGGGGGGGGGGGGGGGGGGGGGGGGGGGGGGGGGGGGGGGGGGGGGGGGGGGGGGGGGGGGGGGGGGGGGGGGGGGGGGGGGGGGGGGGGGGGGGGGGGGGGGGGGGGGGGGGGGGGGGGGGGGGGGGGGGGGGGGGGGGGGGGGGGGGGGGGGGGGGGGGGGGGGGGGGGGGGGGGGGGGGGGGGGGGGGGGGGGGGGGGGGGGGGGGGGGGGGGGGGGGGGGGGGGGGGGGGGGGGGGGGGGGGGGGGGGGGGGGGGGGGGGGGGGGGGGGGGGGGGGGGGGGGGGGGGGGGGGGGGGGGGGGGGGGGGGGGGGGGGGGGGGGGGGGGGGGGGGGGGGGGGGGGGGGGGGGGGGGGGGGGGGGGGGGGGGGGGGGGGGGGGGGGGGGGGGGGGGGGGGGGGGGGGGGGGGGGGGGGGGGGGGGGGGGGGGGGGGGGGGGGGGGGGGGGGGGGGGGGGGGGGGGGGGGGGGGGGGGGGGGGGGGGGGGGGGGGGGGGGGGGGGGGGGGGGGGGGGGGGGGGGGGGGGGGGGGGGGGGGGGGGGGGGGGGGGGGGGGGGGGGGGGGGGGGGGGGGGGGGGGGGGGGGGGGGGGGGGGGGGGGGGGGGGGGGGGGGGGGGGGGGGGGGGGGGGGGGGGGGGGGGGGGGGGGGGGGGGGGGGGGGGGGGGGGGGGGGGGGGGGGGGGGGGGGGGGGGGGGGGGGGGGGGGGGGGGGGGGGGGGGGGGGGGGGGGGGGGGGGGGGGGGGGGGGGGGGGGGGGGGGGGGGGGGGGGGAAAATAGCTCCTTCCAAAGTCTGAAATGAGCTTCGACACCCAAGAATAGCTCGCAGAGGGCTACAAAGCCCGCGATATGCAGTACTGAGGCAGGCGTGAGATTATGTAGCTGGAGGCCGTAGAACTCCAGCAACCCCCGGAGAAATGGATGGATTGGAAATCCGAGCCCCCTTATTAAGTAAGGGACGAGGCACACCCGCTCTCCTTTGGAGGGATTAGGGGCATTCTCTGCTTGCTCTCCGCCGTTGTAGACAGCAAGACCGGCTCGAATCGGGACCATATAGGCCCGGGGAGAAATCCCTTGGTCTGGAGTGTCACTAGCTCACTATGCGGGATGGAACATCTCTCCCAATATCCAGGCTTAGGGCTGGAAGGGCGAGGGGAGGAGTTGCGACAGCTGGCCATGGTGGAATGGACCTTTGTCGGATGTGCTCTGACGGACGCCTTCTTTGGGGTTCCAGACAGATATCCGATCCCGGCGATGCGCCACACTTCGGCCCCGCCCACTTGATACATTGACCCCTTCTTGGAACGGGGCACGAGGCAAAATAGCTCCTTCCAAAGTCTGAAATGAGCTTCGACACCCAAGAATAGCTCGCAGAGGGCTACAAAGCCCGCGATATGCAGTACTGAGGGGGGGGGGGGGGGGGGGGGGGGGGGGGGGGGGGGGGGGGGGGGGGGGGGGGGGGGGGGGGGGGGGGGGGGGGGGGGGGGGGGGGGGGGGGGGGGGGGGGGGGGGGGGGGGGGGGGGGGGGGGGGGGGGGGGGGGGGGGGGGGGGGGGGGGGGGGGGGGGGGGGGGGGGGGGGGGGGGGGGGGGGGGGGGGGGGGGGGGGGGGGGGGGGGGGGGGGGGGGGGGGGGGGGGGGGGGGGGGGGGGGGGGGGGGGGGGGGGGGGGGGGGGGGGGGGGGGGGGGGGGGGGGGGGGGGGGGGGGGGGGGGGGGGGGGGGGGGGGGGGGGGGGGGGGGGGGGGGGGGGGGGGGGGGGGGGGGGGGGGGGGGGGGGGGGGGGGGGGGGGGGGGGGGGGGGGGGGGGGGGGGGGGGGGGGGGGGGGGGGGGGGGGGGGGGGGGGGGGGGGGGGGGGGGGGGGGGGGGGGGGGGGGGGGGGGGGGGGGGGGGGGGGGGGGGGGGGGGGGGGGGGGGGGGGGGGGGGGGGGGGGGGGGGGGGGGGGGGGGGGGGGGGGGGGGGGGGGGGGGGGTCAACTCCCTGGGACACTGTCACAACCCCTAAATGTCAGGAGGCACCAAGAACAATGTTCTCGTCACAAAACCATCGGAATGATTCCAAGATACCCGTGTGATCCTAAAAATAATTTAGTGAAATTTGAGAAGAGAAGAGTCAAAACTCTACGTTAGGATGCCTTACCAGAGAGATGAAGGGACTGGCGAGTAAAAAGAAGTCCTAACTCTCCGATATATATAATTCCTAAATGACTCAAAACATTTTTCTAGACTCAACAATGCCAGATATTCGATCAAGCAGGGGGATCCTAAGGTCGGGGAAGGCTCTGATACCAACTTGTAACGCCCTCGATGCGGCTATATCTCCCATGTGTCAAAGCACGACTTAGAGGCATAACCGCATTGAAAGCAATGTCGCAAGTGAGGTAATCTTCGCAAACAACCCATGTAATACAATAAGGGAAAAGATACATAGTTGGCTTACAATCGCCACTTCACACAAATACATGAATAAAGCATTACTTCATCCAAATACAATCAGGGCCCGACTACGGAGCCAAAATAAAAGAAGACTACCCCAAATGCTACACAGATCCCCGATCGACCCCAACTGGGCTCCACTACTGCTCAACTGGAACAAAACAACACAAAGGACAAGGTCTTCATCGAGCTCCTCCTTGAGCTTGGTTGCGTCATCTGCACGGTTCAACGGCACCTACAAGATGGGGGGGGGGGGGGGGGGGGGGGGGGGGGGGGGGGGGGGGGGGGGGGCAAGACTATTTAAGCTTATGGGTAAGGTAAAAGGCATGAGGTGGAGCTGCAGCAAGCGACTAGCATATATGGTGGCTAACATATGCAAATGAGAGCGAGAAGAGAAGGCAAAGCACGATCGAGAAACTATGATCAAGAAATGATCCTAGAACAACCTACGTCAAGCATAACTCCAACACCGTGTTCACTTCTCGGACTCCGGCGGAAAGAGACCATCACGGTTACACACGCGGTTGGTGCATTTTAATTAAGGTCAACTTCAGGTTTTCTACAACCGGACGTTAACAAATTCCCATCTGCCCATAACCGCGAGCACGGCTTTCGAAAGTTCAATCCCTGTAGGGGTGTCCCAACTTAGCCCATCGCAAGCTCTCATGGTCAATGAAGGATAAACCTTCTCCCGAGACATTTCGATCAAACTCAGCATCCCGGTTCTACAAGACAACTTCAACAATGGTAAAACAAGTCCAGCAACACCACCCAAATGTGCCGACAAATCCCGATAGGAGCTGCACATATCTCGTTCTCAAGGCACACTCAGATGAGACATCCTACGAGTA
>JAAAWM010008454.1:0-10000 GCA_036873465.1 Thinopyrum obtusiflorum
CAAAACAAGGGCAAAAGTGTTTGGAAAAGTAGATACGACGGAGACGTATCACCACCACCACCCAGGAGGAACGACGATCATCACCAGGACGAGGGGGCTGGGGGCTTCCAGGAGCCGCGCGCCATCGCCTGCATCTTGGGTGGCGCTCAGGCCCCAACCTCCCAGCGCATCTTCAAGCAGTGCGCTCGTGAGGTGAACGCGGCCCTCCCCAGGCTCGAGGTCACGCGCCTGCTCAGGTGGTCCAAGTGCACCATTACCTTCAGCTCGTCCGACCAGCTCAAGTGCGCGGCAACTGCCGGCGCCCTCCCGATGCTCTGCTCGCCCATCATCAGCAATGCCCTTGTCACCAAGACCCTCATCGATGGCGGTGCAGGACTCAACGTTCTCTCCATCGATACGTTCGACCGCCTCCAAGTGCCATATGATCAGCTGCAGCCGACCAAGCCCTTCTCAGGAGTGACCGACGGCTCCACCAACCCGGTAGGGCAGATCCGCCTCCCGGTCACCTTCGGCAAGCGCGACAACTACCGCACCAAGCTCATTGACTTCGACGTCGCCCACATTCGCCTGCTGTACAACGCCATCCTCGGGTATCCAGCCCTGGCCAAGTTTATGGCAGTGAGTCACCATGGTTACAACGTCCTCAAGATGCCAGGGAGCTGCGGCATCATCACGGTCGCCTGCGAAGAGAAGGACGCGGTGTGCTCTCTCGAGCGTGCCTACCAGGCTGCGGCGGTTGAAGACCCAGACAATGAAGGTGCCACCTACCCTCCTGAGGCCGTCCTTAGGAAGAAAAAGCAGCTGCTCCACCAAGGGCCTCAGGAGAGCGGTGTCTCCAGCGGCACCACCTCAGGACCTGTGCCCATAGATGGGGCGCCTCCCTCCCTCGCATAGGAAGGCGCGCCCGGCGCCCTCCTCAGGTTGGGCTCGGGGGCTCTCTTCTAGAGGGCCTCAGACCTAGCCAACGACACGAGGGAGTCGCTCGGGCACCATGTGGAGGCATGCTTCACCGCACGCTTCCCTCATCAGGGCACAAGGCACGAGGTGCCTGGTGCTTAGGAGTTCATCACCAAGGCCATCGAGGAGCTTCAAGAGGCAAGAGCCATGCGTGGCGACCGCCGCCCACCACCTGGTGCAGCTCCCTGTCCTGGCAAGGATGACAAGCTGCGCGTATGCGTCAACATTACAGGGCTCAACAAGGCCGCATCTCAGGAGCACTTCGGGCCATCGCGCGTCGGTCGGTGTGAGGGCCCGCCTCACAGCTACGTTCGCATGCCTTTCGGCTTGCCGAACGCGGCTGTCACCTTCCAGCGCCACCTGCGGAGCATTCTGGCGGCCCGGGAAGCCAGGCACCAGGCGGTCCTGGCAGAGATGGCAACGGTCCTTCATGAGCCTCCCGGCCCCCTAGAGCCTCCTGAGGCTCAGGATCCTGGCGGTTCGTGAAGAGCTACTTCTTCAGCACGCGTCTTCGGCTACTCCAACACCCCTTCAGCAACAGTGCCAGGTGACATTTTCTAGTTTATTCAGCTGGGGGCACCCCTCGGGCTGCATCATCCCTAGGTTGCACAGGCCTGTCCCTGCGACGTGTATCCTTTTACATCTTTAACTTACTCTATTGGGGGCGCCCGGGCTGCATCATCCCCATGCCGCATGGGTCCGTCCCTGTGGAATGTATCATTCTTGCACCTATTTGAACTAGCGTTGCTTGCCCCTTTGAGATAATTGATGCCTGCCTATTACCCTTCGCGGCATCCCGCGTTGCTGACCGGCCTCTTGCTCATCCCGCAACGGGGGCTACACATGCTGGCACGGCGCTTGTGCTCGGGTCCGTCCCTGTAAAGCTGATAAACCTGAGAGATCGAGCTTTGGCTCGCAGCCCGCCCTGCGTATGTCACCTCACCAGACCCTCAGTGCCTTCATCTTCTTGCAGAAAGATCAGCGGCAGGACAGCAAACGCGATTATGAGCTATATTCTCCTCTCGGACTAACCCGCAGGAATCTCCAGAGCTTAACCACGGGTGGCCCTGCCAGCTGCTCCTTTTTCATGCGATTCGCTTGCACGTTAAAGGGAGGGCTCCTGAGCATCGCGCCTTAGGAGCTCTTACTGACTCTTCAGCCCTTACCCCCTGGCCTTGACCACGGCATCGCGACCTGGCATACCAGCAGCGGCTGAGCCTCGCTCGAGTCGGGACCCGAGGACGCAGAGCACTTAGAAGAGCGTGAAAGGGGGAAGCTGGCGCGAGCCTAACCTAGATGTACCATCATCACTGACGCACAAATTGGGCGCTGCGCAAGGAATCGCCTCAGGCTCGCTAAGATAAGCCACGTATTCGAGTTAGCCCAGCGCTGCGACTCAGGATTTTTGACTCTTGCAGCCTTGCTCTGGTAATGCCGCCTTCCTTTTTCTGCCTTCAGGAAGCTGCTTGCACGCCAAAGGGGACCTCTTGAGCATCGCACCTCAGGAGCTCTTACCGGACCTCGGGCCGCTCACCTCCTGGCCTTGACCACGGCATCGCGACCTGGCATACCAGCGACGGCTGAAGCCTGCCTGGGGACTGGGACCTGTCGGCGTAGAGCGGTAAGCTACCACAAGGATGAAAAGGGGGGACAATACCGAAGCAAGATGTGCAACCACGAACATCATAATGGGAATAATAAGCATTGGCGCAAAAGCACTACAGATTCTTTACACACCCCTACGGGGTTCATCTCGATTCCTCGCAGGGAACAAAAGAGGAAGGCTTTCGGAAGTCCTAACTACAGATGTCGCCGCCGACGCCATCATCAACAGTGGGCCACGGAAGGCTGACGCCAACCCCATCCAGGTCACCGGTGACGACGGGCGGATGCCGCTGCCGCGCTCCGGGCACAGCGAGAGCTCAGCGGCACGTAGCTGTCGTCGCTCGTCTCTGGGGACTCGTCAGGCTCGGGAGAGTCGCTGGACTCCCAGGATCCATCGCTGCTGCTGGAGGAGCTGTCGGCAGGGCCGGGGGCAGACTCGGTGCCTGCGGCCGCGCCCTCCTGGCGACTCCCTCCAGGGCAGCACTCCAGGCGGCGGCCTTCCTCATCGAAGACCTTGAAGAACAGGGTGGAGGCGCCGTCATACTCGAAGTGGATGGCGAGGGCCCCCTCCGCGTGGCCAGTGCGGGCAACCTTGCCCCATCCTCGGGTCATGAAGATCTTGCCCTGAGGGACGGCCTCAACCTCTGCTCCCATGGCCAGGGTGCGGCACCCGGCGTGCTGCAGCCACAGCTCAAGCGGCCCCCCTCGGTGGCATCTCTTCGGCGAAGAACCGCGGGAACTGGATCCATGTGCGCGGCAGCATCACCGCCCACACCACAAACTCGCGTGAGGAGCCCTCGGCGTGGGTTCGTGGGCCGGTGGCTCGTGCGACCACAGCTTGGCCGCCACGGCCGTGACGCGAGCTGCGTAGGGCACTGCCCCCCCCTCCGGAGCCTTGCACCTGGGCATACAAGGGCAGTGGGAAGCTGGGAGGAGGACGCTCATACTAAGGGCACGTCACCTCCAACCTCGCGCCAGCATCGCGGGAGCAGCCGAGCCTCTTCTTCGGCGGAAGTGGTCCCTGCTCCTCGCGGGGGGCTTTGCCCTTCTCAGTGGCGGAGAACTTCCTTATCGGCGCCATAAGTGTTGCAGCAAGACGGCAAGGCGAAGAGGAGGCAGAAGAAGCAGGCGGCGAGGAGAAGGGGATGAGCAACGGGGGCTTCACCCCTTCCCTCATTTATAGCAAGGAGGAGGCCAACCGCCGGCCTCCACAATAGCACATAATCATGGTTTTTCTCTGCATGCAGCAGGGTCTCATTAAGTCGAACGGTTGCCGAGGCAGCGTGGGGAAGCGGAGGCGCCCACGTCCCATCAATCGCCACGCATCGACCGACGCCACAGGCGGTTGGGGCCCATGGCGCTCCGCACTTGCCCTTTGGCTTTGCCTCGAAGCCAAGTTCGAGCGCGCCCTGGGCCGGGGGGCTACTGTCGACGTCCTGGGAACGGGGGTGCCCAGACTTGCCTGCCTGCGGCCCACAGCGTGGCTCCACCAACGAACCGGTATGGCCCAGCTTCGGCAGCAACTACTCAAGACCCTCGCGAGGGGCCAAGCCTCACGAGGCGGACGACACCAAGACCTCCCTGGGGGTGGCCTTGCTGGGCTGGCTCCCGAGGAGCGGAGATATCTATGCAGGGGGCACCTCGCAAGGTTCACATGACGTGAGCCATGACGACCAAGGCCAGGCGGGCGCCAGAGGGTGCAGTGTACCAGTTTCCTCTTTGGTGCTAAGGAGGTGATGAACCACAAGTATAGGGGATCTATCATAGTCCTTTCGATAAGTAAGAGTGTCGAACGGGGGGGGGGGGGGGGGGGGGGGGGGGGGGGGGGGGGGGGGGGGGGGGGGGGGGGGGGGGGGGGGGGGGGGGGGGGGGGGGGGGGGGGGGGGGGGGGGGGGGGGGGGGGGGGGGGGGGGGGGGGGGGGGGGGGGGGGGGGGGGGGGGGGGGGGGGGGGGGGGGGGGGGGGGGGGGGGGGGGGGGGGGGGGGGGGGGGGGGGGGGGGGGGGGGGGGGGGGGGGGGGGGGGGGGGGGGGGGGGGGGGGGGGGGGGGGGGGGGGGGGGGGGGGGGGGGGGGGGGGGGGGGGGGGGGGGGGGGGGGGGGGGGGGGGGGGGGGGGGGGGGGGGGGGGGGGGGGGGGGGGGGGGGGGGGGGGGGGGGGGGGGGGGGGGGGGGGGGGGGGGGGGGGGGGGGGGGGGGGGGGGGGGGGGGGGGGGGGGGGGGGGGGGGGGGGGGGGGGGGGGGGGGGGGGGGGGGGGGGGGGGGGGGGGGGGGGGGGGGGGGGGGGGGGGGGGGGGGGGGGGGGGGGGGGGGGGGGGGGGGGGGGGGGGGGGGGGGGGGGGGGGGGGGGGGGGGGGGGGGGGGGGGGGGGGGGGGGGGGGGGGGGGGGGGGGGGGGGGGGGGGGGGGGGGGGGGGGGGGGGGGGGGGGGGGGGGGGGGGGGGGCTAATAGCAAGACTTCTCCCATGTCCTCAGGAACAAAAGTAACTACTCACAAATCATATTCATGTTCATAATCAGAGGGGTATTAATATGCATATAGGATCTGATCATATGATCTTCCACCAAATAAACCAACTAGCATCAACTACAAGGAGTAATCAACACTACTAGCAACCTACAGGTACCAATCTGAGGCTTTGGAACAAAGATTGGATACAAGGGATGAACTAGGGTTTGAGAGGAGATGGTGCTGGTGAAGATGTTGATGGAGATTGACCCCCTCCCGATGAGAGGATCGTTGGTGATGACGATGGCGATGATTTCCCTCTCCCGGAGGGAAGTGTCCCCAGCAGAACAGCTCTGCCGGAGCGCTAGATTGGTTCCGCCAAGGTTCTGCCTCGTGGCGGCGGAGTCTCGTCCCGAAAGCTTGCTTCTGATTTTTTTCTCGGACGAAAGACTTCATATAGCAGAAGATAGGCACCGGAGGCCTGCCAGGGGGCCCACGAGGCAGGGGGGTGCGCCCAGGGGGGTAGGGCGCGCCTCCCACCCTCGTGGCCAGGGTGTGGGTCCCCTATGGTATTTTCTTCACTCAGTATTTATTATAAATCCCAAAAATGACTTCCGTGGAGTTTCAGGACTTTTGGAGTTGTGCAGAATAGGTCTCTAATATTTGCTCCTTTTCCAGCCCAGAATTCCAGCTGCCGGCATTCTCCCTCTTCATGTAAACCTTGTAAAATAAGAGAGAATAGGCATAAGTATTGTGACATAATGTGTAATAACAGCCCATAATGCAATAAATATCGATATAAAAGCATGATGCAAAATGGACATATCAACTCCCCCAAGCTTAGACCTTGCTTGTCCTCAAGTGGAAGCCGATAACGATAAATATGTCCACATGTTTAGAGATAGAGGTGTCGATAAAATAAAATACGGACATGAGGGCATCATGATCATTCTTATAACAGCAACATATATAGATATTGTAATATTATTTCTTATAGTAAAGTAACAATCTATTCACAATGTCAAGTATGAATCAGAAACTTCATTAAGAACTAACAAACTATAATCTCGGTCATTGAAGCAATTGCAATTTATGATAACCTCGGAAAAAGTCAATAAGAGCTTTTCAGCAAGTCCACATACTCAACTATCATTTAGTCTTTCACAATTGCTAACACTCACGCAATACTTGTGGTTATGGAGTTTTGATCGGACACAGAGAAAGATAGGGGCTTATAGTTTCGCCTCCCAAGGGGGGGGGGGGGGGGGGGGGGGGGGGGGGGGGGGGGGGGGGGGGGGGGGGGGGGGGGGGGGGGGGGGGCCCAAGGGGGTAGAGCGCGCCTCCCACCCTCGTGGGAGCCTCGTGTCCTTCCAAGGTGAAGATCACCATGGCTCTTGCATAAGATAGAAGATAAAAGTAAAAGATAGGCCCTTCGCAGAGGGAAGCAGAGGTTGTCATGCGCTTTCAGGGTTGGATGCACAAAATCTCAATGTGAAAGAACGTCACTTTATATTGCCACTTGTGATATGGACCTTTATTATGCAGTCTGTCGCTTTTATTTCTTCCTCATCACAAGATCGTATAAAGCTTATTTTCTCCCACATTAATAAATCATACATATTTAGAGAGCAATTTTTATTGCTTGCACCGATGACAACTTACTTGAAGGATCTTACTCAATCCATAGGTAGATATGGTGGACTCTCATGGCAAAACTGGGCTTAAGGGTATTCGGAAGCACAAGTAGTATCTCTACTTGGTGCAAAGAATTGGCTAGCATGAGGGGGAAAGGCAAGCTCAACATGTTGGATGATCCATGACAATATACTTTATCTCAGATATAAGAAAACATAACCCATTACGTTGTCTTCCTTGTCCAACGTCAACTCTTTAGCATGTCATATTTTAATGAGTGCTCACAATCATAAAAGATGTCCAAGATAGTATATTTATATGTGAAGCCTCTCTTTCTTTATTACTTCCTATTAATTGGAACGATGACCAAAACTATGTTTGCCAACTCTCAACAATTTTTAATCATCATACTCTTTATATGTGAAGTCATTACTCTTCATAAGATCAATACAATCTCTTTATTTCTTTTTATTCTTTCCTTTTTCTTTTTATTCACCCAAGATCATAGCAAGATAATCAAGCCCTTGACTCAACACTAATCTTTATTATATATAGCTCATGGACTCAATTACATATAGGAATCATAAAGCAAAACTCAAAACTAAATCATACTAAAACTTTATTCTACTAGATGGGGGGGGGGGGGGGGGGGGGGGGGGGGGGGGGGGGGGGGGGGGGGGGGGGGGGGGGGGGGGGGGGGGGGGGGGGGCGGGGCACCTCCCCCAAGCTTGGCAGTTGCCAAGGGGAGTGCCCATACCCATGTAATTATGTCTCCTTCTTCGGGGGTGGTGATGATGGAGTTGTTGATGAGGTAGGCTTCTTCCTTAATTTGTGCTTGAGGATGGAATTTTGCCCCCTTAGGTCATCGATTTCCCGCTCAAGGCTTAATATCTTTTTGCATAATTCCTGTTTATTCTCCTACAAGAGACGAAAAGGGATAAACTCGATCTTAGGTTTCTTTGCTTTAGCAGGGAGGCTTGACTTTTTGAACTCCACATGCATGTCCCCAGGTTGAGGTAGTGGGACTTCATCTTCATCTGAGCTCGTCTCCTCCTTTCCTTTAGGCTCGTAGTCTTCTTCTTCCTCCGTAGTCCAACCACAATGCTCTAAGTCCCCGTAGACCTTAGGGTCTGCAAGGTAATCAGCCACATAGCTTTCTCCCTCTGAATCCTGGGACGACATGTTGCTCTATCTGTGGCAGAGACAACTCAAAACAAAAACAGAGGAAATCTGCGTGATACAGGAGTCAAAACCTTCGGGAGATTATATAATGAATTTTTACCGACCATAATACGTATCGTGCAAGAAAACGGAGTCCGGAGGGGGCACGAGGTGCCCACGAGGCAGGGGGCGCGGGCCCAAGGGGGTAGAGCGCGCCTCCCACCCTCGTGGGAGCCTCGTGTCCTTCCCGGACTACTTCTTATTTTCCTATTTTTTTAAATATTCCAAAACGGAGAAAAATTGCCATTAGAACTGTTTTGGAGTCGGTTTACTTACCGTACCACGTACCTATTCCTTTTCGGAGTCTGAAACATTCTGGAAAGTGTCCCTTATGTATTCCTCCGGGGTTACGGTTTCGATAATATTAGTTTCAACATTTATAGGATTACCTGAGATATAATGTTTAATTCTTTGACCGTTCACCACCTTCGGATTTTTGCCTTCGAAGTTATTGATTTTTATGGCACCGGAACGATAGACCTCCTCGATAACGTAAGGACCTTCCCATTTAGAAAGAAGCTTTCCTGCAAAAAACCTTAAACGAGAGTTGTATAACAATACATAATCACCTACATTAAACTCACACTTTTGTATCCTTTTGTCATGCCATCTTTTAACTTTTTCCTTAAACAATTTGGCATTTTCATAGGCTTGGGTTCTCCATTCATCAAGTGAGCTAATGTCAAATAACCTCTTCTCACCGGCAAGTTTAAAATCATAATTGAGCTCCTTAATAGCCCAATATGCCTTATGTTCTAGTTCGAGAGGTAAGTGACATGCTTTTCCATAAACCATTTTATACGGAGACATACCCATAGGATTTTTATATGCAGTTCTATAGGCCCATAATGCATCGTCAAGTTTCTTGGACCAATTCTTTCTAGATCTATTAACTGTCTTTTGTAAAATTAATTTGAGTTCTCTATTACTTAATTCCACTTGACCACTAGACTGTGGGTGATAAGGAGATGCAATTCTATGATTAACGTCATACTTAGCAAGCATTTTACGAAAAGCACCATGAATGAAATGTGAACCACCATCAGTCATTAAATATCTAGGGACTCCAAACCTTGGAAAAATAATTTCTTTAAGCATCTTAATAGAGGTGTTATGATCAGCACTACTAGTTGGAATAGCTTCTACCCACTTAGTAACGTAATCAACAGTAACTAAAATATGTGTATACCCATTAGAGGAAGGAAACGGTCCCATATAATCAAAGCCCCAAACATCAAATGGTTCAATAACAAGTGAATAATTCATAGGCATTTCTTGACGTCTACTAATATTACCAATTCTTTGACATTCATCACAAGATAGGACAAACTTACGGGAATCTTTAAAGAGAGTAGGCCAATAAAAACCAGATTGCAATACCTTGTGTGCAGTTCTATCTCCAGCGTGGTGCCCTACGTAAGCCTCGGAGTGACACTTGCGTAGGATCTGTTCCTGTTCATGCTCAGGTATACAACGTCTAATAACACCATCTACTCCTTCTTTATAAAGATGTAGGTCATCCCAGAAGTAATGTCTCAAATCATAGAAAAACTTTTTCTTTTGCTGGTATGTGAAACTAGGTGGTATGAATTTAGCAACAATGTAATTAGCATAATCAGCATACCATGGAGCAGTACGAGAAGCATTTATGACATTCAATTGTTCATCAGGAAAGCTATCATCAATAGGTAGTGGGTCATCAAGAACATTTTCTAACCTAGACAAGTTGTCTGCAACGGGGTTCTCAGCTCCCTTTCTATCAATAATATGCAAGTCAAATTCTTGTAGCAAGAGAACCCATCTAATAAGTCTAGGTTTAGCATCTTTCTTTTCCATAAGATATTTAATAGCAGCATGATCAGTGTGAATAGTTACTTTAGAATCAACAATATAAGGTCTGAACTGATCACAAGCAAAAACAACTGCTAAAAATTCTTTTTCAGTAGTAGCATAATTTCTCTGGGCATTGTCTAGAGTTTTACTAGCATATTAAATAACATTTAATTTCTTATCAACTCTTTGCCCTAGAACAGCACCTACAGCATAATCGCTAGCATCACACATAATCTCAAAGGGTAAATTCCAATCAGGTGGCTGAACAATAGGTGCAGAGATTAATGCTTTCTTAAGTATTTCAAA
>JAAAWM010008454.1:12500-14207 GCA_036873465.1 Thinopyrum obtusiflorum
GAACGCCTTTCACCCGTTTTTCACAGACAGCGAACGTTCGTTCATTAGTCTGTTCGTCAGTTTTTCTTTTTCTCGGGATTTTCGCGATTGTTTTTTATCGCGATTTCTGATCCGATTTTTGTTTTAGTTTATCTTTTCGCTCGTTTACCGGAATTAGGCGATTAAAGCGCCTAGATCTTCGTCTCAAAGCCCTCTTTCTGTTTAACCAACTTGAACAAGATTTTGATACTGTAAAATTTGACTTTAGTCCAGATTAGTAAACGGATCTTGTTTCTTTCGCCGTTTGAGTTTCGTTGCTCCGTTTGAATTGATTATTTTTGCAAACCGGAGTTCTTAAGTTGAACTTTTTGGTTAGATCTTCTTATTTGAGTTTTACCCTTGCATCTTTGCTTGATTGCTTATGTATGCTATTGTTTGTTTGCGATAGAATTCCCAGAGTGTGAAGCGTGCTACTACGAGTCACTAGGTTTTGCGGATCGTCAACAAGGCAAGTAACACATTGATCATACCCCTTCATTTCCCAGTTTTTATGCATTAGATACAACCCTCACACATTGCATGAGTAGGATCTCTTAATTTGTGGGTTTGGGAAGTAGATGTTGAGGTAGAACCTATTACCTGTTTTCATATCAAACCCTTGGGAGTTACTTCTACGTTATGCTTATATTGCTATGCTATGCTCGTAGACGTGGATTTTGTTTGAGTGTATCCATGACAGATGTGAGTTGTTAATTAATGGTTCAACTTAAGGTGGCTACTTTAATACACATCTGGGTGGATTGCTTGTTTGGGCACCTGGGGTATCCAGTGTTGTCCTAGGAGATCCCGGGGTATCTGTGTGATCATCCTACGGTCCGCCACCCAGGCTCAAAGGGATCGTGAGATTATTCATGCTAGAAACTTCCGTGTGCAGCCACAAGCCATTATGGGCTCTGCTATAGTTGAGTATGTTGTGTGACCTCTTTCAGTGGTGGGCTAGCAAATGTAGAGGGAAAGTAGGTGTAACTGTCCACCCAGAGTAAAGAGTTAATGCTTCTGAAAGACTGTGTCTCGGTCATCCGTTTCTCAAACACCATGTAGTGCGAGAAAACAAACGGATGAGATCGAGTCTTGTGGGGAAAAGTGTGCAAACCTCTGCAGAGTGTACAATCTAATCATGGTTAGCCGTGTCCCCGGTTATGGACATCTTGAGTATCTAGTACTTGAATTTTCCTATTGTATCTCATCACTCTAATTTAATTTGTTGGGTTAATAATTACCTTTAATTGTGATTGAGTTGGAGGAACCTTCTCAATGATGTTTTCAACTACCATGATAGTTAAATAAAAATTTATTCCTTTGTTGTAGGGAAAAATTGGCTTTTCGCAAAATCATATAACCATAGAGCCTCCACTAGCCATATATGCATATAGTGATAGCATTATCTGTTCATTGCTCTATTGTGTTATATTGCCAGCATATTTCATGTGCTGACCCGTTTTTGGGCTGCAACGTATTATGTTGCAGACTTTTCAGACGACGAGTAAAGGTGCGATAGGCCGTTGTCGTGCACTCAGCTATGCCGTTGGAGTTGATGGACTCACTTTATCTTCCAAGTCTTCCGCTGTTATCGTATTAGATGGCCTTAAGCCATATTTGTTGTAATAAGTTCTCTTTTGAGACATTCGATGTAATAAGTGTGTGATTGCTACTCTGCTATAAATCCTT
>JAAAWM010008455.1:0-14222 GCA_036873465.1 Thinopyrum obtusiflorum
GGGTCTTCACGAAGATCTGCATGCCACCACGTAGGTGCTCGACTAGTTGGCTTTAGGAGCCACGTACTGTCACGTGGGTACCTGCTTAGTTAGTGGGTCGGCCGCTGAGCTGGGGCGGTGACGGGGCGGCAAGGCCTTGCCACGGTCCTACTGATATCCCCGGCAAGGGTCTTGCCGGGGCCTTGTGGGCGCCCTCGGCAAGAGTCCTGCCGGGGCCTCATGGGTATCTTCGGCAGGAGCCTTGTCGGGGCCTCGTGGGCATCCTCGGCAAGGAGCCTCGCCGTTGTCCTATTTTCTGGTTCCTACCTAGGCCTCGCAGGCCCTTTGTCTTCACAAAGATCTGCATGCCACCATGGAGGTGCCTCCCGAGCCTTGGTTCCAATGTGGTTGATGGCGTCGGAACTTCTAGACTCAAGGGTGGCGGCCCCGTTGGTGTTGGGCAAGTTGCCTCGGCAAGGCTCTTACCGGGGCTGTGAAGGCCACCCCGGCAAGGGCCTTGCCGGGGGAGTTTCACCTCGCCCTTCTGCTCTTCATGCTTCTGGTCTTGAATACGGCTCTGGTAGTCTTGTGTCTTCGCTTCCTCTGCCCCGCCAAGCGTGGCCATCGGCTTGTGGCTGCAACTGCCCGCGCACTAGTAAAGGGGTACAAAAAGGACCCCCTACTTGTGTGCACCGACACTGATGGCAAGGCAGGAGAGGGACATAACACACAGAGTTTTCTTTGACGCCTATCTGGAAATGAAGTAAATATGTAAGGGCTCCTTAGAATTGGAGGATTCTAAAAATGCAGGGACAGGAAAACACACAGGAATAGGATAGGAATGCACGTGCAAAATAGAGCATTTGCAAACACAAGATTTCTTTCAACCTGGGTCTTTGGTTCACATGAATTGGAAGAACACATGATGGAGAAACATGGTCAAATTAAAGTCAAACCGCATGAAAATGTAAAATAAGAATCTTATTATGTCGGTAATGCACTTAGTCCTGTTCTTCGTGCATATTAATTTAAAAAGGATGTCCAAGTGGATATTAAAATTCCTACATTTTTTCTTTGAAAGAGACACCTAAGGAAAAAAAACTCCTCCAGTTTTGCTTTGCTCCATTCCTTCTACCAAATGCATGAATAGTAGTACCATAGTAAAGTTTCCAATTGCTATGTTTTCCTTCACTTTTTCTTTGAGCCAGTGGTGATTCTAGTAGGCAGTCTTCAACACGCTGAAGCCTGCCCTCGAAATATTTTTTGAGCTGATTTGGCCACATGAATATCATATAATGGCTATCTTGCTAAACTGACTCAAATGGTGGTTTAAAAGAGCATTTAGTTTTCTCCCTGTTAACTTTGTGACCACGATTCATTTCTTTCAAGATTTGCAACTGCTTTGAACCAAAGGATCCCTGAGGGATCGACATGAATGTAGAGTAACAAAGTGATGCGATGAGTGTACAACCTCTTTGGCATAGCCTTGTCGACCTCAGCATCATTGGGTTGGACGTGGAGAATGGTGATGCTGGTGTGACTGTCAGAGGCGGGGAAGAAGATCTTAGGCCTCTAGAGATGGCGCCGAGGGTACTGCTCTGCTGTGATGGACGGTTCCATCGTTGGAGCAGCTCTGTTGAGCTGTACAATGGTGAGGCTGAAGCAGGACAAGACATACAACATTAATCTGAAGTGGGATTCTAATAGCATCTGCAATAGATGTTGTAAAATACATCACCAAAAAGTGCTAGATGTAAACTGCATCTGCCACGCCGCGGCCGCTCCAACAGATGCTTTAAATACTGTTGACTCTGAACTTAACTGAAGAAACTAAACTTTACAGTTGAAACTAAAATTTACTAGAGAAACTAAATTTTACTAATGAAACTGATTGAACTAGTAGCAGAGTACTGCAATAAAAGTTTAGGCCGTTCGAGCACTGGTTGCAGAGAAGCAGTGATCTAAATCAGTAGCCGCTCGAGCAGGGAACACACTGGCAGAGAGCTGCTCGTGTAGCAGCACCACGAGCGAGTGCTAAAGCAACAACTCCTGTAGTTGACGCGGGTCATGTAGCAGCAGCAGCGCGAGCGAGAGCAAGAGCAGATCAGAGCAGCAACATGAACGGGAGTAAGAGTGGAGCAGCAACATGAACAAGAGCAAGAGCAGAGTAGCAGCGTGACCGACAACAAGAGCAGAGCAGAGCACCAGCACAACGAAAGCAAGAGCAGAGCAGCAGCGCAACTGATAGCAAGAGCAGAGCCGCAGCGCCAGCGAGAGCCGGAGCAGCAGTAGCTAGTGCTGGTGTGGAAGTCGCCACCGAGGAAGCAACGACATGGGGGTGGGATGCCTGGAGGAAGTAGCCGACGATGGTGTCGTCGATGGAGACCCGCCATGGCTGCTTAGTATCGAGCACCGACAGTCCATGAGATCGAATAAATGATAAAATGCTGCGGTGAGGGCAGAACCCCCTTGGTGGCGCCGAGTCGGCCTCGGCTTCATCGGAGGAATTGGTGAGGGTGCTGTGGTTCCGGTCGGGCAGGTGAAGACGACATTGTGGGAATGGAGGTGGCGCGATAGACGAGGCGAATGTCGAGGAAACTCCTTGGAGGTGGAGGACGGGGCGGCGGATCCGGTGGGACGACGAGATCGACGAAGGATCCTCATCCGGTGCGGTGGATGATGGACGTAGAGCTATTGCTGTGGACGGCGTCGTCGGGGAAGAAGCTCCGGCTGGGCGGCGGTCGGGAGGCCGACGGAGGAGCGTGGTGTTTCACAAGTTTTGGCGGCCTTGGTGTACGAATGGGGGGAAACAAAGGGAAAGGTAAGGGGAGCCATGGCTTAGGGACGCGCTTGTCCGAAATGTGGTGTAAGTGACGAACGTACCCCCACCAGTTTTGACAACGCGACATCAAGGCGGCATTTCTGGCTGAGGGGTAGAAGGGTCATTTCACGTGTCTTGTTGCGCAACCGATTTTGGATGAGAAGGGAGTTTTCGCGCGCGTTGGAATTTCGGGATAACAAGGCGCGGCGCGAGTTGAAGAGGCGGGTGTTTCGTAGCGGAAGAGACAAGAGATACTCTAGCTTGAAAATTTTGGGATAACAAGGCACGGATTCCATGTTCGACAGAACAAACTTAACGTGTACAAAAAAAAGACAATTCATACAAGACACAAGAGATACATGTCCCCTTTTACTATATTGCTATAAATGCCATTGAAAAACTATAAGAAAAATGTAAAAAAATCGGGAGAACAAGGCTTGTACAGTACCAAATCAATTCACACTTCCCTCAACAACAACAAAAACCAAATCAATTCCCACCACAAGAAAGAGTCATGTCCTGTTCTATATGATTACAAATGCAAGGATCTCGAATTTCAATTTTTGAATCCACGTTATGTTGAATTCTAATATATCGTTAGGTGATCTTGCGGTTTATAATGGATGTAGTCGTGCATTTTGATCTTCCATCTTATATGAATATTTTACTCCACCCTATGAATATATATATTGTCGTCTACCATATGGACTAAATTTGAATCAATTTTCCTATTTGAATACGATTGTTGTCAAGTAATACCATCATTTAAATATTATCTTGATAATAGAAAACATGCATATAGTAGTAATCATATTTAAATATGAACTACATGTACCATACGATCTCCAATTCAAATATTTGTATCCATTTTATGTTGAATTCAAATTACAGTATATTTGTGTAGGTAGCGAGATGTCCGGGATAATCTAAACCCTGTTTTCATATGTATAATGTGTTTAACACACACAGCAATGCACCCCCTGCCCCCCACACAAGATTTAGATATTAGCTTTGAAAGCCACACATTATCTCAAATTTGAATAGTTAT
This sequence comes from Thinopyrum obtusiflorum, assembly GCA_036873465.1. NCBI lineage: Eukaryota > Viridiplantae > Streptophyta > Magnoliopsida > Poales > Poaceae > Thinopyrum > Thinopyrum obtusiflorum. The sequence continues at coordinate 3,849 of JAAAWM010008455.1, forward strand.
GTCCATGCGCGGATGCAATGTGGTCAGACGATGCCTGCCATCGGTATCGCAAATTTAAATCGATTTGGCCTTGTTCGATGTGAATATAGTATATATCACATTTGATTCAAAACAACACCAGGCATATCTGCACTATATTCATGCATGCATGAGTTACAAACATCATGAACTCTTATTCAAATATTTGAATCCACTTTTATACTGATTATCGTCTCTGTGAGTCTTTTACACGCACACACACACTCCTCCTCCCTTCATGGAGGCATATATGCACATATACACGCACACACACACACTTTCCTATCGTGCATGCATATATGCACACACACTCCCCACCACTCTGCATCCTCTCGATCGCGCACACACGTTCTTGTTCTTTAGGTTGGCCTCCCACGATCTCCCTAAGTCTCCATCTTGCCAACACACACTGATCGATATACCCCTCTAGCTAGCTAGGCCTGCCTACAACACACAAACATGTACACACATAGTCCCCCCCCTCCTCTCACCATCCATGCCTCCCGCCCTAACTCTGAGGCATGCGGGCACTGTCGCCCCCTCTATTGTTATCCATCTTGCACTCGTACAATGTCTCAAGCTAGTTGCACCCCCACTACACACACATCTCTGCCTCTCTTCATCACTCTGGGTGTTCTTTATCTCTGACACATGCATGCATGTGCACCAATCGATTTCCCTCTGTGTGCAGCCAGGTCTCTCGCTATTTCCCCACACAAAATGTCCGATCTATATCTCTAGTTAAGTCTCTCCCTCTTTACCCACGTACACATCGACCAAACCACGACCTCTGTACATAGGACCACCTACCACACACACATTAATGGCCCCACCCGTCTCATCATCCATGCCTTCCGCTTTGTATATCGACTAGACAAGCGCGCCCACGCATGTTATCGTCCCCTCTCTTTAATTATCGATCTCGCACTTGTACACCTTCATTGTCTATGCCTAGTTGGCCTCTTGCATCATCTTCCAATATGCACCCCCTCTTTGCTAGCGCTTGTACGCTCGTAAAGTTCTTCTCTCTATCCGTGTCTATCGATATGTTGCGTAAATGATCCCTCACCCTCTCTTCTGGTATATCGGCCCCTCCACATACATATACTATGTATGCGGGCCTCTCTTTGACAGAAACATATCTATAGAGGCATGTCGGACACACCATCTCCCTCTCTATCTCTAACACACACTGGTTTAGAAACGTGCTATACAAACGGTTTTTACCCCCTTTCCGCGATGGAGTTTTAAATCGTCGCCTAGTGAGTGTGTGCGATAGGGGGGGGGGGGGGTCCTTCCCACACGACCCAGAAACCATCGGGGATAGGCCCTCCGGCCACGCAGGCAGGGGCAAAATGAGCTCGTGTGCGATCGGGCGAGGCATGGAAGCCCAATCGTTTCCGTTCGTATGTACATCCCACATGGTGAATCCAAAAAAAAATTTCCGCTCGTATGTATATCACACACAGTTTTTTGCGTGGAAACGTTTGTGCAAGGTGGCCTAACGCAAACAGTTCTCTGCCGAAAGCCGTGTGTGATTGTTAGTTGATCCAACCCGCGTACTTTCTAGAAACCGTGTGGGTTGTTTGAGTTCATCGCCCACCGTGTTGTCTGAGTAACCGTCTGCAATAGAAAACCCCAATAAGCAAGGTAATTAGCTTATTATTGATAATCCATGTAGTAATCATTGACATTTCTTATAAAACACACCAGATATTTCATATCCATATAACGACAACCAAGATTTCATAATAAAATTACATCAGATAGCTTCAGCACTCAGTTACGCCATTACACACAGCACCAAGTTTCACATGCAACATCGAAAACCTTTGGAAAGTAGCATTATACACGGTAAATAGACAGATGAATCTCATCTGTGAAACTGCGGAAGCAGAAGGCAAATATTGAGCCTTAAGTGATGTTGAATCTCCTTGCAACTTTAGGCCAGTGGCTATAGATAATTGCCCGCCCAACCGTCGTCCTCTTCAGGAAGACTTCAATATTGTACCGTGGGTGTTGAATGAATACCTTCCTCGCCTCTTGACCATGCAGGTGGTTTGAGAGGTAATCATCGGTGAACTGCTTTCAAAAGTACTGAAAACAAAGATATGCATAAATCGCTGTTATAAATTTTGAAATGGCGCAAGGGGTAAAAATAAGGTTAAAGAGTTAGTAGCATCCTATAGTTGACTGATGTCTTCTTCATTGTGCAAACGAATATCTTGCTATTATTCATCGCAAGTTTCTTCATCCTAACAATTTTTCCGAGTTTCTTGACTTGACTGATATTCATGGATATCTCATTTCCCCGTATGCAAAATGGGTCGAACAGTGGGTCTATGCCTCTGACAGCACGACCTACATGTGCAAGACCAAATTGTAAGAAAACTAAATATTAGAATGATTCCCGCAACTGCACAATAATGTGCTATTAGCGAAAGGACCATGCATGAGCAAACCTCGATGGTAAACCGCAGTGTCCCCCATTGTTTCCTTGCAACACATATAAGGAAGATCTTGATCAGGTTAACTGAGAGTTGCCATACATTAGTAGAATAAGTATTGAGTACAGCCAAATTCGATTTATTTCTCACATGCATAACAATACAAAATTGTACCCACAACAAATGAAAATCAAATTGCAGAATTGAACCAAACAGTTAAATGGACAGCAGACCAAATGAACCAAAACAGTCAACTGAGCACGACATTGCGGAATAGAAACATGTACTAGAAGATAAGATAGCTAACAAAACAAAGAATGCTTGAGAACAGTACTACAAAATGTAGCAATTGCTGGACCAAACTGTTAACTGAACATTACATTTTAGAATATCAGATTGCATATTAACATTACAGAGGACAAATAACTAGAAGGCACTGGCGGTGGCCTCGAGAAAACAACACGAACTGTATTTTAAAGTAGACAACCGCGTGGCGGTGTCGACGGTGGCCTCAAAGATGAGGTGCTCCTCCAAGATCTGGTGGTCGGCATGCATGGCAGCCAAAGCGACCTCGTGCGTGTGTGCAGCCGCGATTTGCTTCTCCGGTGCCAGATGCTACTGAGCTCCACGTTATACTGCGTGGAAAATGGCTGTGGACGACGCTTAATTAGAGGATGGGGCCAGTGATTTCAGCGGAAGGTGTCGCGCCGTCGGTCGGGGCATGTGGGATGGGGAAGGAGGAGGCTGGTGTGGGTGGGGTGTGGATTACCTGAGTATATCGGCGAGGCTACGCAGCAAGAAGAAGGGTCGGCGGCGAGGAGGCCGTGCAGCAAGAAGAAGGGTCAGCGGCGAGGAGGCGGCGCTGCAAGAAGAAGGGTCGCCAGCGAGGAGGCAGCGCTGCAAGAAGAAGGGTCGCCAGCGTGGAGGCAGCGCTGCAAGAAGAAGGTTCACCGGCGAGGAGGCGGTGCTGCAAGAAGAAGGGTTGCTAGTGAGGACGCTGAGCTTCCAGTAAGAAGCAGTGAAGGTTTGAACTTGGAAAGCATGGGGGAACAGTGGAAATGTGGCTTTTGGTGGGAGGGAGGGGGCGGGGAGATAGATATTTCCGCGGTGGCACAAAAATTTCACTCGGTGACGCGAGAAACTGGCGCGCAAGTGTGGTTCAAGCACGGGCGGTGGACTGTAGACGACAAAGCTTCCTCCTTAAGCCACACAAGACAGTGCGCCAAGATATTTTATATCGCATCCCACTCGATTCTCGCTAGTAAACTATTTGTGGTATACCTGATTTTTTTTCATTATGTTTTGAAAGACAAAATGGTGTTACAAAGGGAAAGGATGGTGTTTGAATTGCTAGAACATTTATCTACAGTGAACATGCAACTACATGAGTGTCATGTTTAAATTTCGAATTATTCCGGGTTTGTTTGGCATTTTTATGCATTAATTGAGTTTCTAGGCATTTAATGTGCATAATTAAAATTTGAACTTCAAGCACATGCTCAAGTGCACCAAAGTTTGTTGAAAAATCACATGTGTGTCTTTGGGTGAATTTATAGGTCCCACGCAAGAATTAGAATGAAATTCAAACATGTGGTCGTGGCTCGGCCGCGAACATTGAGAAACTTGGTTTTTAAATTCCTGTAAATTCAAAACTCGCCTGAAAATCATGGAACTTGGCATGGTGTCATTTCGTGGCACCAACATGCTGTGGTAAATAAACTGGCCGCATTTGGACAGGTTTTGGTATAAGCTTCTTGCAAACCGGAGCTTCTCTCAACAAGACTCGTGGCTCCCGAGGGGGGACGTGTCAACTTTGTGTGCGAAACGATATACGCTACCTCCCCCCCCCCTTGATTTTTTACAGAGACAACATAGAACTATATTAGTGCCGTGTTAAAATTTAGAATTATCCCGGGTGCGTTTGGCCTTTTTTATACACTAATTGAATTTTCGGGCATTTAATGTGCATAATTCAAATTTGAACTACAAGCACATGCTCCAGTGCACCAATGTTGGTTGAAAAATGACATGTGTGTCCTTGGGTGAATTTCTAGTTCCCATGCAAGAAATGGGAATGAAATTCAAATATCTGGGCGTCGTGGCTCGGCCGGAAATATTGAGAAACTTGGTTTTCTAATTCCTGTAAATCCAAAACACGCCTGAAAATCATGAAACTTGGCATGGTGTCATGACATGGCACCAACATGTTGTGGTAATTTTTTTGGCCGAATTGGGACAAGCTTTGATATAAGCTTCTTACAAACCGGATCTTCTCTCAAGAAGGCTCATGGTGCCGAGAGGGAACGTGTCACCTCCGTGTCCGAAACGACATACACTGCCTTCTCCTGCCTTAATTTTTTTTGCACAGATAGCTTAGACCAAATAGGAGTTTCGTGCTAAATTTTGGAATTATTCCGGGTTCATTTGGCTTTTTTATACATTAATTGAATTTCTGGGCATTTAATGTGCATAATTCAAATTTGAACTACAAGCACATGCTCCACTGCACCAAAGTTGGTTGAAAAATCACATGTGTGTTCTTGGGTGAATTTCTAGGTCCCATGCAAGAAATGGGAATGAAATTCAAACATCTGGGCGTCGTGGCTCAGCCGGAAATGGTGAGAAACTTGGTTTTCTAATTCCTGTAAATCCAAAACACGCCTAAAAATCATGAAACTTCGCATGGTGTCATGACATGGCACCAACATGCTATGCTAATTTTTTTGGCCGAATTGGGACAAGCTTTGGTATAAGCTTCATGCAAACCAGAGCTTCTCTCAAGAAGGCTCGTGGTTCCGAGAGGGAATTTGTCACCTTCGTGTGCGAAACGACATACACTGCCTTCTCCCGCCTTGATTTTTTTACACAGGCAGCTTAGACCAAATAGGAGTTTTGTGCTAAATTTTGGAATTATTCCGGGTGCGTTTGGACTTTTTTATACATTAATTGAATTTCTAGGCATTTAATGCACATAATTCAAATTTCAAGTACTAGTGCATGCTCCAGTGCGCAAAAGTTAGTTGGAAAATCATTTATGTGTACTTGGGCGAATTTCTAGGTGCCATGCAAGAAGTGGGAATGGAATTCAAACATCTGGGCGTCTTGGCTCGGCCGGAAACATCGAGAAACTTGGTTTTAGAATCCCCATAAATCCAAAACTCGCCTGAAAATCATGAAACTTGGCATGGTGTCATGACATGGCACCGAAATGCTGTGTTAAATTTTTTGTCTGATTTGCGAAGGCGCACACATTAACAATAAACAAAGTCATTTTGGAACAAGTTTTGTCACGTTGCAAATCGGAAACACAACTATTACTGAAACCGTGGACATTCTACTTACCATTTACGTGTCGCCACGCGTCGCCTTTTTATTGGCTAGGAGGTGCCGTGCGGGTAGCTATTTGAGTACGGGAGGCATGCGATCAGACCCCTACATGTGCTCATTGGGAGGAGAGCCCTTTGACCTCTATCCACCTCCCACCTCCCTCCAAACGTCTCCATTAATGGTGCCCGAGCCCCTGTTTCATGGCATGGCTATGTCTCACTCGACTGAGACTTAAGAGAGAACAAACAAAATCTGAAAAGAAAGTTTTGCACGAATCTTGATGTAAGATCCGACGGACCTATATAGCATCGACGGACCTATATAGCATCGACGGTGACTTATAGCAAGACTTATGAATATAAGGACGATGACAGTGGATAATAATTGTTTTACATATTTAGGAAGATAATTTAAAAAGCCACATGCAGCAACACCCGAAATACACAAGGGCAAAAGAAGAAGGAAGACAACGATTTGGGTCATTGATATCTACTTTCTTGATGCATTGCTGCAGGCCGCGGGAACTAGTCTCCGTGGCGAGCGGCGATGAGCTCTTTTGTGTCCTCAAGAAGCTGCTTGAGAGCATCCACAGATTCCTCCACCAGCCTTTGGCGCTCGATGCAGAGCATGGCATTCTCGTTCATAAGTTTCTTGATGATGACGCTGGTTCTCTGCAACAAGGCAGTGGTCTCCTCATGCTTCTTCATCATTCCAGAGATCTTCGCCCTCAGCAGGTCACGCTCGGTGTGGAGCTTCGCCTTGTCCTCCCTTAGTCCCCGGATGACACTGGTAGCATTTCCAAATGAGGCATTCATCTCATCCTGCTGCTTCATCGAGTCGTAGATCCGACCCATCAGGTCATCGAGCATAGCGTGCATGCGCCTGTGAGAGTCCTCGTGATGGTGTCAAAACCGGCAGACCTCGGGGTAGGGGGTCCCGAGCTGTGGATCTAGGACGATGGGTAACAAGGGACGACGAACACAATGTTTACCCAGGTTCGGGTCCTCTCGAAGAGGTAAAACCCTATGTCCTGCTTGATTGTATTGATTGTATAACGTGCTTTACAAAGTAGATCTACCTCGAGATCAGCATGAGCTAAACCCTAGGCTATGGGGGATATAGATAGCTCTGCCCATAATGACTATAACCCTCGGTTTATATAGACACCGATAGGGTTAGGGTTACCGAAGATAGATTACAATTAGGAATCAAAGAGACCCTATACCTTCTTGACTTGGAGGGCACACCACGGCTTCGTAGATCTCCTGTCATAATACGACTCCACCAGTCCGGCCCATGTATAACGGGTCGTCGCTCCGAGGACCCCTTAGTCCATGACTCCCTCAGTAGCCCCCGAACTTGCCTCCAATGTTGGGGATCGTCTCCTGGAACCTCTATATCATCGGCTTGCGAGAGGATTTCTTTGATTTAGCTTGAAGCCGTGTTACTATCGCGGAACATATCCGAAACCTTCTCTAATGTCCTTGGGTCCGGATAGTCTCAAGATTCCAAGATCTGGAGGTGCCTTGAGATCATGGTGGGACCATCAGAGTTTAGTGCCATTCCTCGGGACAAGGGCTTCGCACACCTTTCCAGAGGGCGCGCGGCCCAGTTCCCTCCTTCCACGCACCTACCCTTCGGCTTCATGACAAGATGGCTATTTATAGATCCAAAGGTGTTGATAACAGTTATCTTCCCCTTCGCCAAGAACGACAACGATAAAATTCCCCAAAGCCATGGACGACATCCCAGGTTCTTCCTCGCGCCCTCACAGCCCGCTTCCAGGGGATTGGTCGAGCTACTCGGTCTCGCATATCTAGCTGAGTCGCTTGCAGACGCAGCGCTTCCTCCCCTCGGCCAATCTGGTCCTAGTCCGCGCCGGTCTCATCTCCATTGATGGTCATGCCCTTGCCGAGAACTCCCCCGCCCCAAACAAGGAGGAGAGGGTATGTCTCGTGCCCTTCCTTCTAAGAGGCTTGGGTTTTCCCATTCATCCTTTCCTACGGGGTCTACTAGAGTTCTACGGGATCCAGCTCCACAACCTCACCCCAGGGTCGATATTGCACATTTCTTGCTCCGTAGCCTTGTGCGAGATATTTCTGGGTTGCGAGCCCCACTTTTACTTGTGGAGGAAGTATTTCTGTCTTGTCCCCCGCCTCCGGTAGGGATTTATATTTGAGGTAGGCGGCGCCGAAGTATGGCAAATAGCTAGGACAGGGTACCCAATCGGGACCCCATAGAAAGATCTCGAAGGATGGAATTCGGAGTGGTTTTATATCAAAGATGTTCCCCTCACCGATCCAATTCGGCTAGGGCTACCCAAATATTCAGACGATTTGCCTATAAAGCGGTACAACTGGCGGCCTAGAGGCCCTTCCCAACAGGACATCGAAGAGGTGCATGCACTATCAGCCAAGATCAGACTGCTAACTAGCAGCAAGCTGACCATGATAAAAGTTATGGCCATCGCCATTACCCGATGCATGCAACCCCTCCAACAGCGGGGTCACCCTTTAAGGTGTTATAACGGGACCAACGATGTAACACGTGACCAGCGGAAAGGGCTAGACAACAAGGCGGCCCTGGCCAAAATGCTGGCCGGTCTTTTCAAGGGAGACGAAGCAGGGTTCGCTTGTACGAGTTTTCGAGAAGCCGGCTCCGGATACAATCCGGCGGACTGGGTAAGTCACAACCCATTACTTTGAGTCTGTAGATTAGGCTGAATTCTTACTGGTCGCCATTTGAACAGGGATGGAGGCGTCAGGTTGTGTCCATTAGTTGTCCTCCTCCTCAACCACAAAGTCACTCTCGTGACGGCAATCCGGAGTATCATGACGAACCAGAGACGTCAATCGAATTTGAAGATGGGGTGTTCTATCAGGAGGGCCTTGACGACGCCAAGGTGGCTGTAATAGCCAATCACGCCGGGGCTCTTCCCTCTACCTCAGTAAGTGAAAAGAAGAACCCCTCCCGAACAGGACGCTCGTCTCGTGCTACCCCCCATGTGCTGACTTCTTCTCCCAAAGGTCTCCGCACTATGCGTAAGAATGCGTCGAGAGGAGTACGGACCATGCCGGCTCAGGCACCCGATGGGGGATCAAAGCAGAAAGCCTCCACCAAAGTGGAGGCACCTGCCTGCTCGGCCCAGAGGTAATGTATCTCGAAATCGCGGCAAGGGTCGCTGCTGGCATTCTTATTATTAAGGCTTGCTCAGTTTTGCAGAAGGCGCATCCCTCTACAATGATCCGAAGATTACTCAGATGAACCAAACCGCAGTTCCGGTCCCAAGTCTTCGGCACAAGCCAGGGCATCCTCCGAACAAGCGGCGGCTGGCGTACGCCCGGCGGACTCCATCGATGTTTTAGTCACTAATTCCATAGTCAAGAGCGTAATGAACCATCGCCACCGGAGAGAGACTATATGTCATACTGCTTTTGCCGAACAGGATTTCAATGCTTTTAGTTCGGTGGACGCGTACCTTGGAGCAGCTCGGACAGGTCTGGACAGGATTGCTGTTCTATTTTGTTGGTGTTCTGGGAACCAGGGGTACCCAGACCTGCCTGCCTATGGCCCACGGCGTGGCTCCATCGGCTGACTTGTATGGCCCATCTATAAAACCTTCAAGACATGACCCTCGCGAGGGGCCAAGCTTCGCGAGGCGGGCGACATGAAGACCTCCAGAAGGAGCGGCCTTCCCAGGTTGCCTCCTGAGGAGCGGATATTTCTATGCAGGTGCCCAACCTCGTGAGGTTGGGGTGACGCAAGCCATGATGACCAAGGCCAGGCGGGCGCCAGCGAGCGCAGAGGAGCCAGTTTTCTCTTTGGTGTTGAGGAGGCAAGCACAGGCACAGTGTCTCAAGGAATCAGGCAAAGGTTTCCATTCCCGTGCAATGAGTCCAAGACCGTGAGGACGGTAGGACAGATGTCATCACCGAGCCCATCGCAACATCACGACCAGAAGCTTTGAAGGCGAAGACCACCTTTCATCAGGATAAGATGTACTACTTGTCCCCTTTTGAATTGGCCACTGTGGGATACTTTCCCGCCTTCATTTTTGGGGAAGAGGACCGAGGCCACTATAAATATAGGTTAGCCACCACCAAGAGAGGGATCCGATCGACACCTCATCAACTCACACCCTCACCAGAGCAGACCTCGTGAGGTTGTTCTTCCCATGTACTAGTTCATCATCAGCTCCTCGTGAGGCTAATACACCATAAAGCGGGAGTAGGGTCTTACACCGTAAGGTGGCCCGAACCTGGGTAAACTGCTGTGTCCATCTCCTTCCCTGTTCATCGAGCTAGGATGTGGGGGTGACGAGTTGGTTGGCTGAAGAGGTTGAGTTCTTCGCACACGCCCCAGAGTTCGAACCTTCTTGGGTATGCGGAGCCCTGAATCCGACATTTGGCATGCTAGGTAGGGGTGTGTTGAAGGTCCGCTTCTTCATCAGCCGTGCTCCGTCCGCGCGGCGTGGTTCCCCATGGCAGGAGCTGCCCCACCTACCAGGCCGCCGGGCGCGTTCGGAGGCATCACGGGCCTTCGAGCTTTCTTCCCCGTCTTGCGACAGGTGCAGTGGCCGCTG
>JAAAWM010008456.1:0-14228 GCA_036873465.1 Thinopyrum obtusiflorum
GCCCGCGGACAAAGTGGGGGATGAACACTACCCTCTCATGGGGCTCCGGGGTAGGGACGATCTGTCCCTCAGTCGGGAGCCGGTGGGCGACCTCCTTGGCCAAATATCTGGCCTCCCGGAGCTTGGTGATGTCCTTCTCCTTGACGGAGGAGACCATCTGAGGGAGTCCTGGACTAAGGGGTCCTCGGGCATCCGGCCTTTTAGCCATGGGCCGGACTGATGGGCTGTGCAAATACGAAGACCGAAGACTCCACCCGTGTCCGGATGGGACTCTCCTTGGCGTGGAAGGCAAGCTTGGTGATCAAATATGTAGATTCCTTTGTCTGTAACCGACCTTATGTAACCCTAGATCCCTCCGGTGTCTATATAAACCGAAGGGCTTAGTCCGGATCAGGATACTCATAACCATAGTCATACAGGCTAGGCCTTTAGGGTTTAGCCATTATGATCTCGTGGTAGATCAACTCTTGTAATACTCATATTCATCAAGATCAATCAAGCAGGAAGTAGGGTATTACCTCCATAGAGAGGGCCCGAACCTGGGTAAACATTGTGTCCCCCGTCTCCTATTACCATCGATCCTAGACGCACAGTTCGGGACCCCCTACCAGAGATCCGCCGGTTTTGACACCGACATTGGTGCTTTCATTGAGAGTTCCACTGTGCTGTCGTCAAAATTGTTGATGGCTCGCCTTGTCGTCAAGGAAAATATCACCTCCGGAGGAACCCTGGCCCCAGGCCAAACCCTCCGGCTGGGCGGCTTCGTCATGACCGCCTGTCCGGCCCTTAAGCCGACGATGACCTCTCGAGTCATCGAAAATCGCCTCCGCGTTGATCCCGTACACTCCAAACGGATGGATCCGACGGAGCTATCGTCTTTAAATGAACTCCTAGATTGCATCGCCACCTTGGGAGTCACTACAGACTACGATCGGATTGGGCTTAAACCCGACCAGAGAGAAATTAAAACTCCACCGATCACCCACCAGATAGCGGTAGTCGAGTAGCAAGACAACTCTTCCCCTATATTGAGGACGAACTATGTTCGGATCTCCGATCTCGAAGAGCCGGACACCCACTGGCAGAAAGACATGCCTTGTTCTCCGAACATAGAATCGGATGGCAAGCCTAAAAAATCAGATGATATCTCGGAGCCCGAACTGTTAAGTCTGGAAGATCTTCAAACTCCGGATCCGAAGTTGGGCCAGGGTTCGGACTTAAATCTACCCACCCACCCGAACATAAATGCTCTCATGAGCATACAACAGCAGTCTTAGGAAACGGTCCATCATTTCTGGGCCAGATTCCTCCTTGTCAAAGACAAGATTAAAGATTGCCGCGACGAGGATGCGATCTCAGCGTTCCACAACAACTGCATGGACGAAGGAATCCTTAATGCCATCAATCGTCATCGCATATTACACTTCGCTGACTTGGCAACTATCGTACAAAAGTACAGCGCAATGGAAAGCGCCTGGAAAACTCAGGCGGCCTGCTGGGAATCATCGGTCCCCACTCAACCCCTCGTTCAGGCGAAAAGGGCGCACCCTCGTGGCACGCCCAGTCCAATAGTAAAGAAATATAAGCCCATTATGGGGCGCGGAACCGTTCTGGAAGGATGGCTCGATGGGCCATGCAAAATACACACCACACCGGATAACACGCCAACCCACAGCCTTAGAGCATGTTGGGTACTCTGGCAAGTGGCCAAGAGCGGCGAGGATATCCTCACCAGGAATACCCCAGAACAACACCCCCCAGAAGACAACAACCTCAAAGTATTAACGGTCTTCGGGGGGGGGGGGGGGGGGGGGGGGGGGGGGGGGGGGGGGGGGGGGGGGGGGGGGGGGGGGGGGGGGGGGGGGGGGGGGGGGGGGGGGGGGGGGGGGGGGGGGGGGGGGGGGGGGGGGGGGGGGGGGGGGGGGGGGGGGGGGGGGGGGGGGGGGGGGGGGGGGGGGGGGGGGGGGGGGGGGGGGGGGGGGGGGGGGGGGGGGGGGGGGGGGGGGGGGGGGGGGGGGGGGGGGGGGGGGGGGGGGGGGGGGGGGGGGGGGGGGGGGGGGGGGGGGGGGGGGGGGGGGGGGGGGGGGGGGGGGGGGGGGGGGGGGGGGGGGGGGGGGGGGGGGGGGGGGGGGGGGGGGGGGGGGGGGGGGGGGGGGGGGGGGGGGGGGGGGGGGGGGGGGGGGGGGGGGGGGGGGGGGGGGGGGGGGGGGGGGGGGGGGGGGGGGGGGGGGGGGGGGGGGGGGGGGGGGGGGGGGGGGGGGGGGGGGGGGGGGGGGGGGGGGGGGGGGGGGGGGGGGGGGGGGGGGGGGGGGGGGGGGGGGGGGGGGGGGGGGGGGGGGGGGGGGGGGGGGGGGGGGGGGGGGGGGGGGGGGGGGGGGGGGGGGGGGGGGGGGGGGGGGGGGGGGGGGGGGGGGGGGGGGGGGGGGGGGGGGGGGGGGGGGGGGGGGGGGGGGGGGGGGGGGGGGGGGGGGGGGGGGGGGGGGGGGGGGGGGGGGGGGGGGGGGGGGGGGGGGGGGGGGGGGGGGGGGGGGGGGGGGGGGGGGGGGGGGGGGGGGGGGGGGGGGGGGGGGGGGGGGGGGGGGGGGGGGGGGGGGGGGGGGGGGGGGGGGGGGGGGGGGGGGGGGGGGGGGGGGGGGGGGGGGGGGGGGGGGGGGGGGGGGGGGGGGGGGGGGGGGGGGGGGGGGGGGGGGGGGGGGGGGGGGGGGGGGGGGGGGGGGGGGGGGGGGGGGGGGGGGGGGGGGGGGGGGGGGGGGGGGGGGGGGGGGGGGGGGGGGGGGGGGGGGGGGGGGGGGGGGGGGGGGGGGGGGGGGGGGGGGGGGGGGGGGGGGGGGGGGGGGGGGGGGGGGGGGGGGGGGGGGGGGGGGGGGGGGGGGGGGGGGGGGGGGGGGGGGGGGGGGGGGGGGGGGGGGGGGGGGGGGGGGGGGGGGGGGGGGGGGGGGGGGGGGGGGGGGGGGGGGGGGGGGGGGGGGGGGGGGGGGGGGGGGGGGGGGGGGGGGGGGGGGGGGGGGGGGGGGGGGGGGGGGGGGGGGGGGGGGGGGGGGGGGGGGGGGGGGGGGGGGGGGGGGGGGGGGGGGGGGGGGGGGGGGGGGGGGGGGGGGGGGGGGGGGGGGGGGGGGGGGGGGGGGGGGGGGGGGGGGGGGGGGGGGGGGGGGGGGGGGGGGGGGGGGGGGGGGGGGGGGGGGGGGGGGGGGGGGGGGGGGGGGGGGGGGGGGGGGGGGGGGGGGGGGGGGGGGGGGGGGGGGGGGGGGGGGGGGGGGGGGGGGGGGGGGGGGGGGGGGGGGGGGGGGGGGGGGGGGGGGGGGGGGGGGGGGGGGGGGGGGGGGGGGGGGGGGGGGGGGGGGGGGGGGGGGGGGGGGGGGGGGGGGGGGGGGGGGGGGGGGGGGGGGGGGGGGGGGGGGGGGGGGGGGGGGGGGGGGGGGGGGGGGGGGGGGGGGGGGGGGGGGGGGGGGGGGGGGGGGGGGGGGGGGGGGGGGGGGGGGGGGGGGGGGGGGGGGGGGGGGGGGGGGGGGGGGGGTACATGAAGCTTAAGATGCCCGGGCCCAATGGCATAATTACTCTCGCCAGTGATCCGGACATAGCACTCCATGCCGAAAACAAAACCGCATCCCTATCCCTTGAGGCACTATCTGAGGCCCTCGCGGCCAAAGAATTAACCGCACTGCGCTCCATGGTGGACAGGGACGACGTGATCCTAGACAAACGACCCAAATCCACCTCCTTCAAACCGGCAGAAGAAATAGTCAAATTCCAAGTCCATCCAATGGACCCCAAGAAGACAGCATCCATTGGTGCACAACTAGACCCAACGGTTGACGCCGCGCTACGAGAGTTCCTGCGCGAGAACTAGGATATATTCGCCTGGCACCCTTCTGATATGCCAGGAATCCCACGCAAATTGGCGGAACACAGCCTCAATATATTGAAGGGATATAAACCGGTCAAGCAAACACTGCGGCACTTTTCCGAACCTAAACGTCAAGCTACGGGGGAGGAGCTAGCCAAGCTAATCGAGGCCGGATTCATTAGAGAAATAAAACACCCGGACTGGCTAGCAAACCTAGTGATGGTGCCAAAGAAGGATAAATCCTGGCGCCTGTGCGTCGATTTCAAAGACCTCAACAAGGCCTGCCCTAAGGATCCCTTCCCCTCCCCCGCATCGACCAGATCATTGATGCTACCACAGGACACGACTCACTATGCTTCCTCGACGCATATTCCGGATACCATCAAATCAAAATGAAGGAGTCCGATCAAGCCGCAACGGCATTCATTACCCCATATGGGCCTTTCTGCTTCAACACTATGCCTTTCGGGCTCAAAAACGCTGGCGCCACTTACCAATGCATGATTCAAACATGCTTGGAGAAACAGATTGGCAAGAGGGTTGAAGCATATGTGGATGATGCCGTCACCAAAACTAGGCATGTCGAGTCACTAATAGACGATTTACGTCTCACATTCGACAACCTTCGTGCATATGACATCAAGCTCAATCCGGAAAAATGTGTTTTCGGCGTCCCCGCCGGAAAATTGCTGGGCTTCATCGTTTCCAATAGAGGAATTGAGGCAAATCCAGCCACAATCCGAGCTTTGTCACAATTGGCTACGCCAACTGACCTTAAACAGGTCCAAAAGCTTGCGGGATGTGTGGCAGCTTTAAGCCGCTTTATCTCTAGATTGGGAGAAAAAGCCTTGCCACTCTACCGCCTTCTCCGACGCACCGACCACTTCGAGTGGACGGACGCGGCAACGGCCGGACTGGAGGAAATAAAGTCCCTTTTGGCAAGCAACCCAATCGTGGCCGCGCCGAACATCGGCGAACCCATGTTATTATACATATCGGCAACACCCCAGGTGGTGAGCGCCGTGCCCGTTGTCGAGCGAGAACGGGACTGACACAAATTCCCGCTTCAGAAGCCAGTATATTACGTGTCCACTGTCCTCACCCCATGCAAATCCCGGTACCCTCATTACCAAAAGATAGCATACGCAGTCTTCATGGCGTCCCGGAAGCTACGACACTACTTTCAGGAGTGTTCGATCATGGTGGCTTCCGAAGTACCACTCAACGACATAATAAACAACCGCGATGCTACGGGCCGGATTGCCAAATGGGCCATTGAGCTCCTTCCATTTGACAGAACATACAAACCGCGTCGAGCCATTAAATCCCAAGTGCTGGCTGACTTCGTCGCCGAATGGACAGAGGCCGAACTCCCTAAAGAGTATGGCACGTATTCCAACTGGGTCATGTATTTCGATGGTTCCAAAATGCTGGCAGGGTTAGGAGCGGGTGTCGTGTTAACGTCGCCCACCGGAGACATAGTTCAGTACGTACTCCAAATATTATATACAGACTCCAACAACGCAGCCGAATATGAGGCCTTGTTACATGGACTTCGGATGGCCGTCTCCATGGGCATACAATGCCTGGAAGTGCGCGGGGACTCAAACCTCGCAATATCTCAAATAAATGGAGACTTTGACGCCAAAGATCCAAAGATGGCAGCTTATCATAATGCCATTCTTAAAATGTTAGCTCGATTCGAGGGGCTTGAGTTCCATCATGTTGCTCGAGAAAGCAATCAAGCGGCGGACGTCCTTGCTCGCATCGGCGCCAAGCGCGACCCCATCCCACCTAATATCTTTCTGGAAAGACTTTTTAAACCTTCTGTGGTGTGGCAAGGGGAGAGCGGCAACACCAGTCCGGATCCGACCACACCCCCAGATCCCGAACACACTGACATCATCGGGGGCTCAGCCACCGAAATAACACCATCGGCCCATCTCATCATGGCAGTCATTGCCCCATGGACCAAACCCTTCTTGGCCTACCTTAATAGGCGAGAACTCCCTGAGGACCAGAATGAGGCCCGCCGCATAGTTTGGCTTTCAAAAGCCTACAAAGTTCACGACGGAGAACTCTACAAGAAAAGTGCTACCGGAGTACTTCAAAGATGTATTTCTGAGGACGAAGGGCGGCAGCTCTTGGCTGAAATTCACGCTGGTCTTGGCGGTCACCACGCCGCGGCTCGGGCCCTTGTAAGCAAGGCCTTCCGTACAGGTTTCTATTGGCCAACGGCCCGAGCAGACGCACGGGGGGGGGGGGGGGGGGGGGGGGGGGGGGGGGGGGGGGGGGGGGGGGGGGGGGGGGGGGGGGGGGGGGGGGGGGGGGGGGGGGGGGGGGGGGGGGGGGGGGGGGGGGGGGGGGGGGGGGGGGGGGGGGGGGGGGCCGTAAGAAAAATACTTGTTGGTCATGGTGGACAAGTTCACCAAATGGATAGAAGCCAAACCAGTCAAAACGGCCGAATCTGGACCAGTAATAGACTTCATATCCGGGCTCGTACACCGATACGACGTCCCCCACAGCATCATCACTGATAATGGCTCCAATTTCACAGCCGATGAAGTGAAAACTTGGTGCGGCAAAATGGGCACTAAGCTTGACTACGCTTCCTTCTACCATCCCCAAACAATTGGCCAGGTCAAACGGGCAAACGGTCTCATCATGAGTGGCATCAAACCCAGACTAGTGCGATCCTTGACAGAGTCGGATATGCACTGGGTTGAGGAGCTCGACTCCGTACTCTGGGGGCTGCGGACCACGCCGAATCGCACCACCGGATATACACCATTTTTTATGGTGTATGGCGCGGAAGCAGTACTATCCTGCGACATAATACATGATTCGCCACACGTACGCATGTACAAAGAGAAGGAAGCCGACTTAGATCGGCAGGATAACTTGGATGCCCTGGAGGAGGAGTGCGATGTCGCAAAAGCCCGCTCCGCATTCTATCAACAGCAGTCTCGACGATACCAAATCAGAGAAGTGCGGGCCAAAACTTATAATATTGGCGAGCTCATTCTACGCCTACCGGAGAAGAAGAAGGACAAGCTCAAACCCAAGTGGGAAGGTCCCTTCGTCATTGACAAAGTTCTCACCGGAGGAGCGTACCGCTTATGTAATGCATCAGATAAGAGACTCGAGCCGAACCCTTGGAACGCGGCCAGACTCCGGAGATTCTACGCCTAGCGCCGAACTAAGTGTTCGTCTCCTTACCCCCTCCTTTTTAATTATGCTCCCTCCCTTTTCCTGTCTCGACCCTTTTTCTCCTCTTCACACAAAGTACTTAATACAGTACGGACGCCCGGATCACTCCGTCCGTACTATGTGTGTAAGCAATACCTGGGGGCTTCCTATTCGGAAGCTAAATATAATTACTTTAATGGCTTTTTGCTCATCACATATGCATTCTTTTTCCATATGTTCCTTTTCTTCACCATTATATGCATCGATATGACTTAAGATGTGGCCAAGCTGGGTTGCCTGGCTCTTGTGTTTATGCCCTATATTCCCATTAATTCGGCTAGGGCATAAGGGGAGCACCTCTGCGATTGTTACTGCCAGTTCAGCCGGATTTGTACCTCAGACTGGGTGAAGCCGAAAGCTAGCTTCCTTAAGAGAATATTCGGTCGATGAACAAAAGATGCTTTCGTTTATTACAATGTAAATCCCCAGAAGTTACAGCTTTCATAACGCCATATGGCCCTTTTTGCTTCAACACTATGCCTTTGAGGCTTAAGAATGCCGGCGCAACCTATCAACGCATGATTCAAACATGCCTGGAAAAGAAAATCGGCAAAACAGTGGAGGCATACATGGACGACATGGTCGTAACAACAAGACACGTCGAAACCCTAATAGATGACTTGAGGCTTACATTCGACAACCCCCGGACATACGACATCAAGCTGAACCCGGAAAATTGTGTTTTCAGCGTCCCCTCGGGGAAACTGCTGGGCTTCATTGTTTCCAATAGAGGAATTGAAGCGAATCCGGCAAAAATCCGAGCTCTGTCGCAGTTGGCTATACCAACAGACCTCAAGCACATCTAGAAACTGGCTGGATGCGTAGCTGCTTTGAGCCGCTTTATCTCCAGGTTAGGAGAAAAGGCATTACCTCTTTACCGCCTTCGTGTGGACGGATGCAGCCGCGTACGGACTGGACGAAATAAAGACCTTATTGGCAAGTAATCCAGTCCTAACAGTGCGAAATATCGGCGAAACTATGCTGTTGTACATAGCTGCAACACATCAAGTTGTAAGCGCAGTGCTCGTCGTCGAACGAGAGGTTGACGGATACAAATTCCCGCTCCAGAAGTCGGTTTATTATGTATCCACGGTCCTCACCCCATGCAAATCCCGATACCCACACTATCAAAGAATAGCATACACGGTCTTCATGGCATCCCAGAAGCTACGACACTACTTTCAAGAGTGTTCGATTACGGTGGTCTTTGAAGTACCACTCAATGACATAATAAATAACCGCGACGCTACGGGCCGGATTGCTAAATGGGCCATCGAGCTCCTTCTGTTCGACATAACATACAAACCACGGCGGGCCATCAAGTCGCAAGTACTAGCTGACTTTGTCGCCGAATGGAAAGAAGCCAAACTCCCTAAAGAGTATGGCACGTACTCTAACTGGATCATGCACTTCGACGGCTCTAAAATGCTGGCCGAATTGGGAGCAGGTGTAGTCCTGACATCTCCCACCGGAGACATGGTCCAGTACGTCATCCAAATATTATACACAGACTCCAACAATGCGGCCGAATATGAGGCTCTGTTGCACGGTCTTTGGATGGCAGTCTCCATGGGCATTCAGCGCCTGGAAGTGCGCGGGGATTCAAACTTTGCAATATCACAAATAAATGGAGACTTTGACGCCAAAGATCCGAATACGGCGGGGGGGGGGGGGGGGGGGGGGGGGGGGGGGGGGGGGGGGGGGGGGGGGGGGGGGGGGGGGGGGGGGGGGGGGGGGGGGGGGGGGGGGGGGGGGGGGGGGGGGGGGGGGGGGGGGGGGGGGGGGGGGGGGGGGGGGGGGGGGGGGGGGGGGGGGGGGGGGGGGGGGGGGGGGGGGGGGGGGGGGGGGGGGGGGGGGGGGGGGGGGGGGGGGGGGGGGGGGGGGGGGGGGGGGGGGGGGGGGGGGGGGGGGGGGGGGGGGGGGGGGGGGGGGGGGGGGGGGGGGGGGGGGGGGGGGGGGGGGGGGGGGGGGGGGGGGGGGGGGGGGGGGGGGGGGGGGGGGGGGGGGGGGGGGGGGGGGGGGGGGGGGGGGGGGGGGGGGGGGGGGGGGGGGGGGGGGGGGAGACGGTACGCTCCACCGGTCAGAACTTTGTCAATAACGAAGGGACCTTCCCATTTGGGCTTGAGCTTGTCCTTTTTCTTCTCCGGTAGGCGTAGAACGAGTTCGCCAATGTTATAAGTTTTGGCCCGTACTTCTCTGCTTTGATACCGCCGAGCCTGTTGCTGATAGAATGTGGAGCGGGCTTTTGGCATGTCACGCTCCTCCTCCAGGGCGTCCAAACTGTCCTGCCGATCAAGCTCGGCTTCTTTCTCTTCGTACATGCGCACTCGAGGTGAGTCATGAATGATGTCGCAGGGCAGTACCGCCTCTGCGCCGTAACCATAAAAAACGGTGTGTATCCGGTAGTGCGATTCGGCGTGGTCCGCAGCCCCCATAGTACGGAGTCGAGCTCCTCGACCCAGTGCGTATCTGATTCCTTCAAGGATCGCACTAATCTGGGTTTAATGCCGCTCATGATAAGACCATTTGCTTGCTCGACTTGACCGTTAGTTTGAGGGTGATAGACAGAGGCATAATCGAGCTGAATGCCCATGTTGCTGCACCAAGTTTTTACCTTGTCGGTTGTAAAGTTCGAGCCATTATCAGGGATGATGCTGTGGGGGATGCCGTAACGGTGTACAAACCCGGATATGAAGTCTATCACTGGTCCGGACTCGTCCGTTTTAACTGGTTTGGCTTCTATCCATTTGGTGAATTTATCCACCATGACCAATAGGTATTTTTTCTTATGTCTTCCCCCTTTAAGGGGTCCGATCATATCAAGCCCCCAGACCACAAAGGGCCAAGTAATGGGGATTGTTTGGAGAGCGGTAGGTGGCATATGGCTTTGGTTTGCAAAAAGCTGGCAACTGACGCAATGTTGAACGAGGTCCTGTGCGTCTGCTCGGGCCGTAGGCCAGTAAAAACCTGTACGAAAGGCCTTGCTTACAAGGGCCCGAGCTGCGGCGTGGTGGCCGCCAAGTCCAGCATGAATTTCTGCCAAAAGTTGTCGTCCTTCCTCTTCGGAGATGCACCTTTGAAGTACTCCGGTAGCGCTTTTCTTATAAAGCTCTCCCTCGTGGACCTTGTAGGCTTTAGAGGGGGGGGGGGGGGGGGGGGGGGGGGGGGGGGGGGGGGGGGGGGGGGGGGGGGGGGGGGGGGGGGGGGGGGGGGGGGGGGGGGGGGGGGGGGGGGGGGGGGGGGGGGGGGGGGGGGGGGGGGGGGGGGGGGGGGGGGGGGGGGGGGGGGGGGGGGGGGGGGGGGGGGGGGGGGGGGGGGGGGGGGGGGGGGGGGGGGGGGGGGGGGGGGGGGGGGGGGGGGGGGGGGGGGGGGGGGGGGGGGGGGGGGGGGGGGGGGGGGGGGGGGGGGGGGGGGGGGGGGGGGGGGGGGGGGGGGGGGGGGGGGGGGGGGGGGGGGGGGGGGGGGGGGGGGGGGGGGGGGGGGGGGGGGGGGGGGGGGGGGGGGGGGGGGGGGGGGGGGGGGGGGGGGGGGGGGGGGGGGGGGGGGGGGGGGGGGGGGGGGGGGGGGGGGGGGGGGGGGGGGGGGGGGGGGGGGGGGGGGGGGGGGGGGGGGGGGGGGGGGGGGGGGGGGGGGGGGGGGGGGGGGGGGGGGGGGGGGGGGGGGGGGGGGGGGGGGGGGGGGGGGGGGGGGGGGGGGGGGGGGGGGGGGGGGGGGGGGGGGGGGGGGGGGGGGGGGGGGGGGGGGGGGGGGGGGGGGGGGGGGGGGGGGGGGGGGGGGGGGGGGGGGGGGGGGGGGGGGGGGGGGGGGGGGGGGGGGGGGGGGGGGGGGGGGGGGGGGGGGGGGGGGGGGGGGGGGGGGGGGGGGGGGGGGGGGGGGGGGGGGGGGGGGGGGGGGGGGGGGGGGGGGGGGGGGGGGGGGGGGGGGGGGGGGGGGGGGGGGGGGGGGGGGGGGGGGGGGGGGGGGGGGGGGGGGGGGGGGGGGGGGGGGGGGGGGGGGGGGGGGGGGGGGGGGGGGGGGGGGGGGGGGGGGGGGGGGGGGGGGGGGGGGGGGGGGGGGGGGGGGGGGGGGGGGGGGGGGGGGGGGGGGGGGGGGGGGGGGGGGGGGGGGGGGGGGGGGGGGGGGGGGGGGGGGGGGGGGGGGGGGGGGGGGGGGGGGGGGGGGGGGGGGGGGGGGGGGGGGGGGGGGGGGGGGGGGGGGGGGGGGGGGGGGGGGGGGGGGGGGGGGGGGGGGGGGGGGGGGGGGGGGGGGGGGGGGGGGGGGGGGGGGGGGGGGGGGGGGGGGGGGGGGGGGGGGGGGGGGGGGGGGGGGGGGGGGGGGGGGGGGGGGGGGGGGGGGGGGGGGGGGGGGGGGGGGGGGGGGGGGGGGGGGGGGGGGGGGGGGGGGGGGGGGGGGGGGGGGGGGGGGGGGGGGGGGGGGGGGGGGGGGGGGGGGGGGGGGGGGGGGGGGGGGGGGGGGGGGGGGGGGGGGGGGGGGGGGGGGGGGGGGGGGGGGGGGGGGGGGGGGGGGGGGGGGGGGGGGGGGGGGGGGGGGGGGGGGGGGGGGGGGGGGGGGGGGGGGGGGGGGGGGGGGGGGGGGGGGGGGGGGGGGGGGGGGGGGGGGGGGGGGGGGGGGGGGGGGGGGGGGGGGGGGGGGGGGGGGGGGGGGGGGGGGGGGGGGGGGGGGGGGGGGGGGGGGGGGGGGGGGGGGGGGGGGGGGGGGGGGGGGGGGGGGGGGGGGGGGGGGGGGGGGGGGGGGGGGGGGGGGGGGGGGGGGGGGGGGGGGGGGGGGGGGGGGGGGGGGGGGGGGGGGGGGGGGGGGGGGGGGGGGGGGGGGGGGGGGGGGGGGGGGGGGGGGGGGGGGGGGGGGGGGGGGGGGGGGGGGGGGGGGGGGGGGGGGGGGGGGGGGGGGGGGGGGGGGGGGGGGGGGGGGGGGGGGGGGGGGGGGGGGGGGGGGGGGGGGGGGGGGGGGGGGGGGGGGGGGGGGGGGGGGGGGGGGGGGGGGGGGGGGGGGGGGGGGGGGGGGGGGGGGGGGGGGGGGGGGGGGGGGGGGGGGGGGGGGGGGGGGGGGGGGGGGGGGGGGGGGGGGGGGGGGGGGGGGGGGGGGGGGGGGGGGGGGGGGGGGGGGGGGGGGGGGGGGGGGGGGGGGGGGGGGGGGGGGGGGGGGGGGGGGGGGGGGGGGGGGGGGGGGGGGGGGGGGGGGGGGGGGGGGGGGGGGGGGGGGGGGGGGGGGGGGGGGGGGGGGGGGGGGGGGGGGGGGGGGGGGGGGGGGGGGGGGGGGGGGGGGGGGGGGGGGGGGGGGGGGGGGGGGGGGGGGGGGGGGGGGGGGGGGGGGGGGGGGGGGGGGGGGTAGTTTCTGGATGTGTTTGAGGTCTGTTGGTATAGCCAACTGCGACAAAGCTTGGATTTTTGCCGGATTAGCTTCAATTTCTCTATTAGAAACGATGAAGCCTAGCAGTTTTCCGGAGGGGACGCCGAAAACGCATTTCTATGGATTCAGCTTGATGTCGTATGTTCGGAGGTTGTCGAACGTAAGCCTCAGGTCATCTATTAGGGTTTTGACGTGTCTTGTTTTTATGACTATGTCGTCCACGTATGCCTCCACTGTTTTGCCGATTTGCTTTTCCAGGCATGTTTGAATCATGCGTTGGTACGTTGCGCCGGCATTCTTAAGCCCGAAAGGCATAGTGTTGAAGCAGAAAGGGCCATATGGCGTTATGAAAGCTATTGCAGCTTGGTCGGACTCTGCCATCTTTATTTGATGGTATCCAGAGTATGCGTCGAGGAAACACAGCGAGTCGTGTCCTGCTATGGCGCCGATGATTTGATCGATGCGAGGGAGGGGAAAGGGATCCTTGGGGCAAGCCTTGTTGAAGTCTTTGAAGTCGACGCACAGGCGCCAGGATTTGTCCTTCTTTGGTACCATTACCAAGTTCGCCAGCCAATCCGGATGTTTGATATATCTGATGAATCCGGCCTCAAGTAGCTTGGCTAGCTCTTCCCCCATGGCTTGCCGTTTTAGCTCTGAAAATCGCCTTAGGGTCTGTTTAACAGGTTTGTATCCCTTTAGTATGTTAAGGCTATGTTCGGCCAATCCGCGCGGGATGCCCGGCATGTTCGATGGGTGCCAGGCAAAAATGTCCCAATTCTCGCATAAGAAGTCTCGCAGTACGAGGTCCATAGCGGGGCTCAACTGTGTCCCGATGGAAGCTGTCTTTGTGGGGTCCATTGGGTGGACTTGGAATTTGACTATCTCATCTGCGGGTTTAAATGAGGTGGACTTGGGTCGCTTGTCGAGTATCACGTCGTCCCTGTCCACGGTGGCGCGCAGTGTTGTTAATTCTTCTGCTGCTAGGGCTTCGGATAATGCTTCCAAGTCTAGTACCGCGGTTTTGTTTTCGACGCGGAGTGCGACGTCCGGATCACTAGCTAGAGTGATGATTCCATTGGGTCTGGGCATTTTAAGCTTCATGTACCCGTAATGGGGTATAGCTTGAAAGCTTGCAAACGCGTCCCGCCCTAGAAGGGCGTGGTATCCGCTGCTGAAAGGAGCCACTTGGAATGTGATTTCTTCGGACCTGTAATTCTCTGGGGTGCCGAATACCACATCGAGTGTGATTTTCCCTGCACACCGTGCTTCCCGACTAGGGATAATTCCCCTGAAGGTTGTGCCGCTTTGTTCAATGCGGCTTTTATCAATTTCCATCTTCTTGAGTGTTTCTTCGTAGATCAACTTTAATTCGCTTCCGCCGTCCATGAGCACTTTGGTGAGCCGAAAGCCATCCACTATTGGGCTAAGGACCAAAGCGGCTGGTGCCCGGATGGTCTGGAATTGGGGTTCATCAATGAAGACCGCGTATGCTATTTTTTGATAGTGTGGGTATCGGGATTTGCATGGTGTGAGGACCGTGGATACATAAACCGGCTTCTGTACCGGGAATTTGTATCCGTCAACCTCTCGTTCGACGACGAGTACTGTGCTTACAACTTGATGTGTTGCAGCTATGTACAGCAGCATAGGTTCGCCGATATTTGGCGCTGTTAGGACTGGATTATTAGCCAATAAGGTCTTTATTTCATCGAGTCCGGCCGCGGCTGCATCTGTCCACACGAAGTGTTCGGTGCGCCGAAGAAGGCGGTAAAGAGGTAATGCCTTTTCT
>JAAAWM010008457.1:0-14230 GCA_036873465.1 Thinopyrum obtusiflorum
ATACGGCTGTGGTAAGCAGACGTAACTACATAGGAGATCAATCGTCCTTTGTCATAGAAAGGAGAGACATAAATTGTGAGGTACGTCGATCGATGGGGGGAATAGTTAAAGTCGACCTAGGTATATGTTGGGAGATTGATCGGTATACATGCATGTGTGTGTTAGAAGCAAATGAGGCACGGGGAGAAGGATAGAGAGAGAGAGGGATGCATCTAGGAGGTGGTGCGAGAGTCATACTATATCGATGGGGAAGGAGTGTGTGAGTACGAGATCGATGAAAAGAGTGGTGGGAGTGAGGCATGGACGATGATAAGAGCAGAGGGGAAGCTGGTGTTTGTGCTAGGCACACCTGGCTAGAGAGGCATATCGATCGATGTGTGTCGTAAAGAAGGAGCTGGGGGGCCTACACACACCGTGGGTGAACGACCTAAAGTGAAAAGACGAATTTGCATGATGGAGCTAGAGAATGCTGAGGGAGGGTGAGAGGGATGCGGGAGTGTGCATGCACGAGAGAAAGTTAGTGCTAGCTACAAAGACAAGAGGATTGTGTGGGTGTAAAAGACGAATAAAGATCATACTTCATTATAAAAAGCGAATTCGGATATTTGAAGAATTTATCATAGTGTTTTAAACCGATGCATGTGTGAATATATATAACGGTGATACACATGGTGTGGTTATGAACATGTCATACTACATATAATATATTTTATCTCTACTCTTATGAAAAACGGAGTTGTTGATGATGGTGTGCCTGCCATCCTACAATATAGGCCGTCCGATTTATATCTGGCGGATAGGAAGGAAACTATGGCAATTTCGAAAAAAGATACCCATACCCCTCTCCATATTTGCAAATTAGGCCTCCCCTTGGTCATGTTGATGTTCTGTGGAACGCATGGGCATCTTGCTAGTACTACTTATAATATATAGAACATTGATCATAATTTGGGCTAATGTGTGGCTTTTGCAGCTCAGGTCTAAATACTTGTCATAATGTAGGGGGCGGGGCACTATACTATGTGTGATAAACACGGTGTACGTATGGAACATGGTTTAGATTATGAATATATAGTTAGTACATCAAATGTACTATTATTTGGAATCAACATCAAGTGTATTCAAAAAATAGAATCCGAGTTCATGTAGTACACATAGTTCATATCTATCTCTATAGTAATCATGTGGTGTGTTCTTAAGGTAATGCAAGAATGATCGTTGAAGTTGGCAACAATCATGATTGTAGATTCTTATTGAAATAGAGAAACGAATTCAAATTCAGTTCGAATTGCAGCGGTAATATAGACATTTGGAATGCACTAAAAGGTTGGTATGGGTAGGTTACATGCATTATACAGCAAGCGAAAAAATTTCATTGGACAAACATGGATTCATACTCCCTCCTTCCATCTATATAGGGCGTAATGCGTTTTTTAAGACCGCCTTTGACTATTGACAAGATTAATAGTACATGACATGCACAATGTGAAAATTATATCTTTGAAAGAACCTTTTAGAGACGAATTTAACGGTGTGCTTTGTGTAAGTTGCATGTCATATATTATTGCTCTAATATTTGGTCAAAGTTAGCATCGAAAAACGCATTAGGCCCTATATAGATGGAAGGAGGGAGTAGCTTTAAATAGCATTTTTATAGTAAAATGGGGCAAGACTCTCTCTTTGTGTGGTGTGAATAGTTTTATTTTTTTCGTTTTCTTTTTGGTTGAGGGAAGTGCGAATTAATTTGGTACGTACAAGTACAATATTACACGTTAGGCTTGTCCCTAAAATTAAACCCGCACCTTGTTATATCCCTAAAATTCAGATATCGTGCTCCCAAAACTGGCGCCTTCACAACCCGCGCCTTGCTATCCCGAAATTACAACGCGCGCGAAAACTCCCTCCAGCTGCCAAATCCCGACACACAAAATCCCCCTTCTAACCCTGAGCCGAAAGGGCCGCCAGTTCAAATCGGTGGGGGGTACTTTTGTAACACACCCTACATTTTGGACAAGCGCGTCCCTAAGTCATGGTTCACCCCCTCCCATCGCCTCCTTTTTGCCATTCGAAATCCCAGGCCGCCATAACCTCTCCGCTCCAGCCGCGAAACTCCACCCTCCTCCATCCGCCACCTCACCGCTACCCAGCCGGAGCCTCTTCCGCGACGGCGTCGTCCACCGCAACAGCTCGACGTCCCTCGTCCACCTCCCCGGATGAGGATCCGTCGTCCATCTCGTCGTCCCGCCGATTCAGTCGCCCCGTCCTCCACCTCCAAGGAGCTGCTCCGACGATCGCCTCGTCTATCGCAGCTGCTCCATCCCCACAGCGCCACCTTAACCTGCTCCACCGGAACCGTAGCATCCTTACCGACTCCTCGGACGAAGCCGAGGCCTACTCGGCGCCACCCAAGAGGTTGTAAACTCATCACGTCGCACCTTCTCCTTAACGGGGGGGGGGGGGGGGGGGGGGGGGGGGGGGGGGGGGGGGGGGGGGGGGGGGGGGGGGGGGGGGGGGGGGGGGGGGGGGGGGGGGGGGGGGGGGGGGGGGGGGGGGGGGGGGGGGGGGGGGGGGGGGGGGGGGGGGGGGGGGGGGGGGGGGGGGGGGGGGGGGGGGGGGGGGGGGGGGGGGGGGGGGGGGGGGGGGGGGGGGGGGGGGGGGGGGGGGGGGGGGGGGGGGGGGGGGGGGGGGGGGGGGGGGGGGGGGGGGGGGGGGGGGGGGGGGGGGGGGGGGGGGGGGGGGGGGGGGGGGGGGGGGGGGGGGGGGGGGGGGGGGGGGGGGGGGGGGGGGGGGGGGGGGGGGGGGGGGGGGGGGGGGGGGGGGGGGGGGGGGGGGGGGGGGGGGGGGGGGGGGGGGGGGGGGGGGGGGGGGGGGGGGGGGGGGGGGGGGGGGGGGGGGGGGGGGGGGGGGGGGGGGGGGGGGGGGGGGGGGGGGGGGGGGGGGGGGGGGGGGGGGGGGGGGGGGGGGGGGGGGGGGGGGGGGGGGGGGGGGGGGGGGGGGGGGGGGGGGGGGGGGGGGGGGGGGGGGGGGGGGGGGGGGGGGGGGGGGGGGGGGGGGGGGGGGGGGGGGGGGGGGGGGGGGGGGGGGGGGGGGGGGGGGGGGGGGGGGGGGGGGGGGGGGGGGGGGGGGGGGGGGGGGGGGGGGGGGGGGGGGGGGGGGGGGGGGGGGGGGGGGGGGGGGGGGGGGGGGGGGGGGGGGGGGGGGGGGGGGGGGGGGGGGGGGGGGGGGGGGGGGGGGGGGGGGGGGGGGGGGGGGGGGGGGGGGGGGGGGGGGGGGGGGGGGGGGGGGGGGGGGGGGGGGGGGGGGGGGGGGGGGGGGGGGGGGGGGGGGGGGGGGGGGGGGGGGGGGGGGGGGGGGGGGGGGGGGGGGGGGGGGGGGGGGGGGGGGGGGGGGGGGGGGGGGGGGGGGGGGGGGGGGGGGGGGGGGGGGGGGGGGGGGGGGGGGGGGGGGGGGGGGGGGGGGGGGGGGGGGGGGGGGGGGGGGGGGGGGGGGGGGGGGGGGGGGGGGGGGGGGGGGGGGGGGGG
This sequence comes from Thinopyrum obtusiflorum, assembly GCA_036873465.1. Lineage (NCBI taxonomy): Eukaryota > Viridiplantae > Streptophyta > Magnoliopsida > Poales > Poaceae > Thinopyrum > Thinopyrum obtusiflorum. Next base: position 3,522 of record JAAAWM010008457.1, read on the forward strand.
GGGGGGGGGGGGGGGGGGGGGGGGGGGGGGGGGGGGGGGGGGGGGGGGGGGGGGGGGGGGGGGGGGGGGGGGGGGGGGGGGGGGGGGGGGGGGGGGGGGGGGGGGGGGGGGGGGGGGGGGGGGGGGGGGGGGGGGGGGGGGGGGGGGGGGGGGGGGGGGGGGGGGGGGGGGGGGGGGGGGGGGGGGGGGGGGGGGGGGGGGGGGGGGGGGGGGGGGGGGGGGGGGGGGGGGGGGGGGGGGGGGGGGGGGGGGGGGGGGGGGGGGGGGGGGGGGGGGGGGGGGGGGGGGGGGGGGGGGGGGGGGGGGGGGGGGGGGGGGGGGGGGGGGGGGGGGGGGGGGGGGGGGGGGGGGGGGGGGGGGGGGGGGGGGGGGGGGGGGGGGGGGGGGGGGGGGGGGGGGGGGGGGGGGGGGGGGGGGGGGGGGGGGGGGGGGGGGGGGGGGGGGGGGGGGGGGGGGGGGGGGGGGGGGGGGGGGGGGGGGGGGGGGGGGGGGGGGGGGGGGGGGGGGGGGGGGGGGGGGGGGGGGGGGGGGGGGGGGGGGGGGGGGGGGGGGGGGGGGGGGGGGGGGGGGGGGGGGGGGGGGGGGGGGGGGGGGGGGGGGGGGGGGGGGGGGGGGGGGGGGGGGGGGGGGGGGGGGGGGGGGGGGGGGGGGGGGGGGGGGGGGGGGGGGGGGGGGGGGGGGGGGGGGGGGGGGGGGGGGGGGGGGGGGGGGGGGGGGGGGGGGGGGGGGGGGGGGGGGGGGGGGGGGGGGGGGGGGGGGGGGGGGGGGGGGGGGGGGGGGGGGGGGGGGGGGGGGGGGGGGGGGGGGGGGGGGGGGGGGGGGGGGGGGGGGGGGGGGGGGGGGGGGGGGGGGGGGGGGGGGGGGGGGGGGGGGGGGGGGGGGGGGGCCCAACCCCTGAAAATCGACTGACCCAAAAGTCGATTCAGTCGACTGAAGTGTGGCTTAATTGGAGGAGAGCAGCAACATGAGTGAGGAGGAGAGCAGCAGCAGCAGCAGCTGGGCGAGCGAGCGATCGAGCGAGAGTCGGAGCAGCAGCAGCATATCCGGCTGGTATGGACGCCGCCGCCGAAGGGGCCTCGCACTGGGGGAGAGCCGCCGTGGGGATGTCGCCCGTGGCGCCGACTTCAAGGTAGCCGCTCCATGGGGGTGCGGGATGGAGCACCGTCGGCGCCAGGAGGTCGAGTTAAGGAGAAGGTGCGATGCGATGAGTGTACAACCTCTTTGGTGGCGCCGAGTAGGCCTCGGCTTCGTCCGAGGAGTCGGTGAGGATGCTGCGGTTCCGGTGGAGCAGGTTAACGCAGTGCTGTGGGGATGGAGCAGCCGCGATAGATGAGGCGATCGTCGGAGCAGCTCCTTGGAGGTGGAGGATGGGGCGGCTGAACCGGCGGGACGGCGAGATGGACGACGGATCCTCATCTGGGGAGGTGGACGAGGGACGTCGAGCTGTTGCGGTGGACGACGTTGTCGGGGAAGAGGCTCTGGCTGGGCAGCGGTGACGTGGCGAACGGAGGAGGGTGGGGTTTCGCGGCTGGAGCGGAGAGGTTATGGCGGCCTGGGATTTCGAATGGCGAAAAGGGGGTGATGGGAGGGGGTGAAGCATGACTTAGGAACGCGCTTGTCCAAAATGTAGGGTGTTTTACAAAAGTACCTCCCACTGTTTTGAACTAGCGGCGCTTTCGGCTCAGGGTTAGAAGGGGGATTTCGCGTGTCGGGATTTGGCAGCTGGAGGGAGTTTTCGCGCGCGTTGTAATTTCGGGATAGCAAGGCGCGGGTTGTGAAGCCGCCAGTTTTGGGAGCACGATATCTGAATTTTTGGGATATAACAAGACGCAGGTTGAATTTTAGGGACAAGCCTAACGTGTCGTAATATTGTACTTGTACGCACCAAATCAATTCGCACTTCCCTCAACCAAAAAGAAAACAAAAAAAAAATAAAACTATTCAAATCACACAAAGAGAGAGTCTTGCCCCGTTTTACTATACAAATGCTATTCAAAGCTACTCCCTCCTTCCATCTATATAGGGCCTAATGCGTTTTTTGATGCTAACTTTGACCAAATATTAGAGCAATGATATATGACATGCAACTTACACAAAGCACACCGTTAAATTCATCTGTGAAAGGTTCTTTCAATGATATAATTTTCACATTGTGCATGTCATGTACTATTAATCTTGTCAATAGTCAAAGGCGGTCTTAAAAATCTCATTACGCCCTATATAGATGGAAGGAGGGAGTATGAATCCATGTTATGTCCGATTAATTTTTTTCGCTTGTTGTATAATGCATGTAACCTACTCATACCAACATTTTAGTGCATTCCAAATGTCTATACTACCGCTGCAATTCAAACTAAATTTGAATTCGTTTCTCTATTTCAATAAGAATCTACAATCATGATTGTTGCCAACTTCAACCATCATAGTTTCCTTGCTATCCGCCAGATATAAATTAGACGACCTATAATGCAGGATGGCAGGTACACCATCATCAACAACTCCATTTTTTATAAGAGTAGAGATAAAATATGTTAAATGTAGTATACCATGTTCATAACCACACCATGTGTATCACCGTTATATATATTCACACATCCGTCGGTTTGAAACACTATGATAAATTCTTCAAATATCCGAATTCGCTTTTTATAATGAAGTATATATGATCTCTATTCGTCTTTTACACCCACACAACCCTCTTATCTTTGTAGCTAGTGCTAACTTTCTCTTGTGCATGCACACGCCCGCATCCCTCTCACCCTCCCTCGGCATTCTCTAGCTCCATCACGCAAATTCGTCTTTTCACTTTAGGTCGTTCACCCATGGTGTGTGTAGGCCCCCCATCTCTTTCTTTCCGGCACACATCGATCGATATGCCTCTCTAGCCAGGTGTGCCTAGCACAAACACAAGCTTCCCCTCTTCTCTTGTCACCGTCCATGCCTCACTCCCACCACTCTTTTCATCATTCTCGTACTCGCACACTCCTCCCCCTCGATATAGTATGCCTCTCGTACCACCTCCTACATGCATCCCTCTCTCTCTATCCTTCTCCTCGTGCCTCATTTGCTTCTAACACACACATGCATGTATACCGATCGATCTTCCAACATATACCTAGATCGACTTTAACTACCCCCCATCGATCGACGTACCTCACAAGTTATGTCTCTCCTTTATCTTACAAAGGGCGATTGATCTTCCTATGTAGTTACGTCTGCTTACCATAGCCACATCATCCCCGTCTCTCACACGCACATGCACAGACAACAAGCAGCCATATCCTCTCTTATTGATATTGCGGGCGTGCCTTCCGTTTGTCTAGCAAGCCTATCCCACCATTTGTTAGAAGCAACTCCACTACCACCCCCTCCAACACTCTAGCCCTGTCTCTCTCCCAACCTTATTCATCTCCTGCACATATGCATGGATGCCGATCGATCTCCCTTAATACATGAGGCAGATCGATCTCCTTAATACATGAGGTAGGCATCTCTCCTCCTCCACACATATACCTGCCATTGTACCTCTATAGTTAATTGGGCCTCCCTTTTTCCCCACCACACACCGATAGTGGAGCGCTGCAGGTAGGTATCCATGCCACAGAGACAAACTGCACATGCTCCATCTCACGTTCTAGTAGGCCAGCCACTCTATATCTTTGACGTGGGTAAACACGAATTCAATGGCACTCTTTATCGATCGCGCGCACGGGGGGGGGGGGGGGGGGGGGGGGGGGGGGGGGGGGGGGGGGGGGGGGGGGGGGGGGGGGGGGGGGGGGGGGGGGGGGGGGGGGGGGGGGGGGGGGGGGGGGGGGGGGGGGGGGGGGGGGGGGGGGGGGGGGGGGGGGGGGGGGGGGGGGGGGGGGGGGGGGGGGGGGGGGGGGGGGGGGGGGGGGGGGGGGGGGGGGGGGGGGGGGGGGGGGGGGGGGGGGGGGGGGGGGGGGGGGGGGGGGGGGGGGGGGGGGGGGGGGGGGGGGGGGGGGGGGGGGGGGGGGGGGGGGGGGGGGGGGGGGGGGGGGGGGGGGGGGGGGGGGGGGGGGGGGGGGGGGGGGGGGGGGGGGGGGGGGGGGGGGGGGGGGGGGGGGGGGGGGGGGGGGGGGGGGGGGGGGGGGGGGGGGGGGGGGGGGGGGGGGGGGGGGGGGGGGGGTAATATATGGAACATTGATCATAATTTGGGCTAATGTGTGGCTTTTGCAGCTCAGGTCTAAATACTTGTCATAATGTAGGGGGCGGGGCACTATACTATGTGTGATAAACACGGTGTACACGTATGGAACATGGTTTAGATTATGAATATATAGTTAGTACATCAAATGTACTATTATTTGGAATCAACATCAAATGTATTCAAAAAATAGAATTCGAGGTCATGTAGTACACATAGTTCATATCTATCTCTATAGTAATCATGTGGTGTGTTATTAAGGTAATACACGAATGATGGTTGAAGTTGGCAACAATCATGATTGTAGATTCTTATTGAAATAGAGAAACGAATTCAAATTCAGTTCGAATTGCAGCGGTAGTATAGACATTTGGAATGCACTAAAATGTTGGTATGAGTAGGTTACATGCATTATACATCAAGCAAAAAAAATTAATTGGACATAACATGGATTCGTACTCCCTCCTTCCATCTATATAGGGCGTAATGCGTTTTTTAAGACCGCCTTTGACTATTGACAAGATTAATAGTACATGACATGCACAATGTGAAAATTATATCATTGGAAGAACCTTTCACGGACGAATTTAACGGTGTGCTTTGTGTAAGTTGCATGTCATATATTATTGCTCTAATAATTGGTCAAAGTTAGCAGCGAAAAATGCATTAGGCCCTATATAGATGGAAGGAGGGAGTAGCTTTGAATAGCATTTTTATAGTAAAACGGGGCAAGACTCTCTCTTTGTGTGGTGTGAATAGTTTTATTTTTTTCGTTTTCTTTTTGGTTGAGGGAAGTGCGAACTGATTTGGTACGTACAAGACAATATTACACGTTAGGCTTGTCCCTAAAATTCAACCCGCGCCTTGTTATAGGGGGGGGGGGGGGGGGGGGGGGGGGGGGGGGGGGGGGGGGGGGGGGGGGGGGGGGGGGGGGGGGGGGGGGGGGGGGGGGGGGGGGGGGGGGGGGGGGGGGGGGGGGGGGGGGGGGGGGGGGGGGGGGGGGGGGGGGGGGGGGGGGGGGGGGGGGGGGGGGGGGGGGGGGGGGGGGGGGGGGGGGGGGGGGGGGGGGGGGGGGGGGGGGGGGGGGGGGGGGGGGGGGGGGGGGCTTTGGTGGCACCGAGTAGGCCTCGGCTTCGTCCGAGGAGTCGGTGAGGATGTTGCGGTTCCGGTGGAGTAGGTTAAGGCGGCGCTGTGGGGATGGAGTAGCCGAGATAGACGAGGCGATCGTCGGAGCAGCTCCTTCGAGGTGGAGGACGGGGCGGCTGAACCGGCGGGACGACGAGATGGACGACGGATCCTCATCCGGGGAGGTGGATGAGGGACGTCGAGCTGTTGCAGTGGACGACGTCGTTGGGGAAGAGGCTCCGACTGGGCAGCGGTGAGGTGGCGGATGGAGGAGTGTGGGGTTTCACGGCTGGAGCGGAGAGGTTATGGCGGCCTGGGATTTCGAATGGCGAAAAGGAGGCGATGGGAGGGGGGAACCATGACTTAGGGACGCGCTTGTCCAAAATGTAAGTTGTGTTACAAAAGTACCCCCACCGATTTGAACTAGCGGCCCTTTTGGCTCAGGGTTAGAAGGGGGATTTCGAGTGTCAGGATTTGGCAGCTGGAGGGAGTTTTTGCGTGCGTTGTAATTTCGGGATAGCAAGGCGTGGGTTGTGAAGGCGCCAGTTTTGGGAGCACGATATCTGAAGTTTTGGGATATAACAAGGCGCGGGTTGAATTTTAGGGACAAGCCTAACGTGTAGGGGGGGGGGGGGGGGGGGGGGGGGGGGGGGGGGGGGGGGGGGGGGGGGGGGGGGGGGGGGGGGGGGGGGGGGGGGGGGGGGGGGGGGGGGGGGGGGGGGGGGGGGGGGGGGGGGGGGGGGGGGGGGGGGGGGGGGGGGGGGGGGGGGGGGGGGGGGGGGGGGGGGGGGGGGGGGGGGGGGGGGGGGGGGGGGGGGGGGGGGGGGGGGGGGGGGGGGGGGGGGGGGGGGGGGGGGGGGGGGGGGGGGGGGGGGGGGGGGGGGGGGGGGGGGGGGGGGGGGGGGGGGGGGGGGGGGGGGGGGGGGGGGGGGGGGGGGGGGGGGGGGGGGGGGGGGGGGGGGGGGGGGGGGGGGGGGGGGGGGGGGGGGGGGGGGGGGGGGGGGGGGGGGGGGGGGGGGGGGGGGGGGGGGGGGGGGGGGGGGGGGGGGGGGGGGGGGGGGGGGGGGGGGGGGGGGGGGGGGGGGGGGGGGGGGGGGGGGGGGGGGGGGGGGGGGGGGGGGGGGGGGGGGGGGGGGGGGGGGGGGGGGGGGGGGGGGGGGGGGGGGGGGGGGGGGGGGGGGGGGGGGGGGGGGGGGGGGGGGGGGGGGGGGGGGGGGGGGGGGGGGGGGGGGGGGGGGGGGGGGGGGGGGGGGGGGGGGGGGGGGGGGGGGGGGGGGGGGGGGGGGGGGGGGGGGGGGGGGGGGGGGGGGGGGGGGGGGGGGGGGGGGGGGGGGGGGGGGGGGGGGGGGGGGGGGGGGGGGGGGGGGGGGGGGGGGGGGGGGGGGGGGGGGGGGGGGGGGGGGGGGGGGGGGGGGGGGGGGGGGGGGGGGGGGGGGGGGGGGGGGGGGGGGGGGGGGGGGGGGGGGGGGGGGGGGGGGGGGGGGGGGGGGGGGGGGGGGGGGGGGGGGGGGGGGGGGGGGGGGGGGGGGGGGGGGGGGGGGGGGGGGGGGGGGGGGGGGGGGGGGGGGGGGGGGGGGGGGGGGGGGGGGGGGGGGGGGGGGGGGGGGGGGGGGGGGGGGGGGGGGGGGGGGGGGGGGGGGGGGGGGGGGGGGGGGGGGGGGGGGGGGGGGGGGGGGGGGGGGGGGGGGGGGGGGGGGGGGGGGGGGGGGGGGGGGGGGGGGGGGGGGGGGGGGGGGGGGGGGGGGGGGGGGGGGGGGGGGGGGGGGGGGGGGGGGGGGGGGGGGGGGGGGGGGGGGGGGGGGGGGGGGGGGGGGGGGGGGGGGGGGGGGGGGGGGGGGGGGGGGGGGGGGGGGGGGGGGGGGGGGGGGGGGGGGGGGGGGGGGGGGGGGGGGGGGGGGGGGGGGGGGGGGGGGGGGGGGGGGGGGGGGGGGGGGGGGGGGGGGGGGGGGGGGGGGGGGGGGGGGGGGGGGGGGGGGGGGGGGGGGGGGGGGGGGGGGGGGGGGGGGGGGGGGGGGGGGGGGGGGGGGGGGGGGGGGGGGGGGGGGGGGGGGGGGGGGGGGGGGGGGGGGGGGGGGGGGGGGGGGGGGGGGGGGGGGGGGGGGGGGGGGGGGGGGGGGGGGGGGGGGGGGGGGGGGGGGGGGGGGGGGGGGGGGGGGGGGGGGGGGGGGGGGGGGGGGGGGGGGGGGGGGGGGGGGGGGGGGGGGGGGGGGGGGGGGGGGGGGGGGGGGGGGGGGGGGGGGGGGGGGGGGGGGGGGGGGGGGGGGGGGGGGGGGGGGGGGGGGGGGGGGGGGGGGGGGGGGGGGGGGGGGGGGGGGGGGGGGGGGGGGGGGGGGGGGGGGGGGGGGGGGGGGGGGGGGGGGGGGGGGGGGGGGGGGGGGGGGGGGGGGGGGGGGGGGGGGGGGGGGGGGGGGGGGGGGGGGGGGGGGGGGGGGGGGGGGGGGGGGGGGGGGGGGGGGGGGGGGGGGGGGGGGGGGGGGGGGGGGGGGGGGGGGGGATACCGATCGATCTCCCAACATATACCTAGGTCAACTTTAACTATCCCCCCCCATCAATCAACGTACCTCACAAGTTATGTCTCTCCTTTCTCTGACAAAGGACGATTGATCTTCCTATGTAGTTATGTCTGCTTACCACAGCCATATGGGGGGGGTCATTCGTGCATGCCTCCTGACCCGTCTCTCACACGCACGTGCACAGACAGGCAGCCATCCCCTCTCTTATTGATATTGCAGGCGTGCCCTCCGGTTGTCTATCAAGCCTGTCCCACCATTTGTTAGAAGCAACTCCACTATCACCCCCTCCAACACTCTAGCTCTGTCTCTCTCCCAACCTTATTCCTCTCCTACACATATGCATGGATGCTGATCGATCTCCCTTAATACATGAGGTAGATCGATCTGGGGGGGGGGGGGGGGGGGGGGGGGGGGGGGGGGGGGGGGGGGGGGGGGGGGGGGGGGGGGGGGGGGGGGGGGGGGGGGGGGGGGGGGGGGGGGGGGGGGGGGGGGGGGGGGGGGGGGGGGGGGGGGACAAACCGCACCTGTCCCCTCTCTCGTTCTAGTAGGCCAGCCACTCTATATCTTTGACGTGGGCACACACAAATTCGATGGCACTCTTTATCGACCGCGCGCGTGCACACACACACACATCATCCCTCTCTTCGATTCTATGGACACCTCAAGTCGATGATACCTCCACTCTCTTCTCGTGGATCAGCCCCTCTATATATATGGTATATCCAGGACTCTATTTCACACACATTGCATATGTTACATTTTTTGATTGACCCCCCCTAAAAAAAACTCTCACGAACCCACACACTATATCTCTCTACGTTTGTATCTCTCTCACACAACCCCACATAGGTGGTGTACGTATACAAGAAGAGAATAGGTGCACCGTGCACGTACTCATGCTTCGTGCCCAGCCACACCCACCCGGGTAGCTCATTTCTGTACGAAATGGCAGCCCACGTGCTAATTTGAACGCGTGTAGCGGTTGTTTACCTACGGAGGTCGTGTACCACGCGTGCACGAAACAAAGTTCGACTTGATGCGTTCGCGCGTTATTTTTAAATGAAGTTATATCACTCAATGGCACGTACACAGAATATAAAATGATTTTTATGGAGAAAAAGGTAGTCCGCTCCACTATATACAATGGAGCCTCCCTGCCTGGTTTGTCTCTCTTCAGAGTATCTCACACAAGGCTGCGGTGGCCTCTCTCTCTCTCTCACCGTTGGTCACTGATCCGGCCGCATCCCGTCCGCCGGCGGAAAGGGAGGACGTGCATCGTTTCTCCGTTCGACGGCGCCGAGGCAGCACGTCCCGATCTGCGGTACACGCCGTTCTCTCTAACCAAGCTTGGGCGTGGTAGGGCCTACGCCACCTGCTCGCTGCCGCAGTATGGGCAGATTCCGCCCGCCGCCGCTCACCTAGTTACATCCTGAGGGGGGGGGGGGGGGGGGGGGGGGGGGGGGGGGGGGGGGGGGGGGGGGGGGGGGGGGGGGGGGGGGGGGGGGGGGGGGGGGGGGGGGGGGGGGGGGGGGGGGGGGGGGGGGGGGGGGGGGGGGGGGGGGGGGGGGGGGGGGGGGGGGGGGGGGGGGGGGGGGGGGGGGGGGGGGGGGGGGGGGGGGGGGGGGGGGGGGGGGGGGGGGGGGGGGGGGGGGGGGGGGGGGGGGGGGGGGGGGGGGGGGGGGGGGGGGGGGGGGGGGGGGGGGGGGGGGGGGGGGGGGGGGGGGGGGGGGGGGGGGGGGGGGGGGGGGGGGGGGGGGGGGGGGGGGGGGGGGGGGGGGGGGGGGGGGGGGTACATACGGAGCAAAATGAGTGAATCTACACTCTAAAATATGTCTATATACATCTGTATGTAGTAGTCCATTTGAATCTCTAAAAAGACAAATATTTGAGTAGTCACTCGTTGAAATCTCTAGAAAGACAAATACTCCAGAGTATATTTAAGAACCGAGGGGGTAGTGCACAGCTGCATGGGAGACTCAGACCGGTCGTTGCGCCGCATTAATAGTGAGTAATGAGCAGTCAAATCATAAGCCCCACCTTTCCCACTGTAAGTTGCTCGGAAGAAGCAACCATCAATACGCTCTTCTTTGAATCCGCTCATACTACTCCATCCGTCACTGTTTATAGAGCGCGCTTCAGAAAAAGAGAAAATCTCTGGGACCAAGGCGACTAGCGATCGGCCTGAAAAATAGCATTGGTAGTTATAGCACGGCGTCTATTACTAGAGGAAATAATGCGTACACACATGCATGCAGTGCTTCCACCCCGGGTACACACATGCATGCACTTACTCCACTCCGTAGTACTACATCGAGAGAAAATTGCGGTTACCACGCCCTAATTAATTGAGCATTAAACCAAACGCGTCTAAAGTCTCTCTGGTGGTGTAAATGCATTGAGAGAAATGCATCATAATGAAGCGCGCCCTGTAAACTGTGACGGAGGGAGGAGTAGTATGAAGGTGCAAAACCAAGTACGCGTATGACCAGTCGGTCAATGCACCTCCTCTTGGCATATCACTGACATGTGGGACCGGAGTGTGAGCAAACCGATCTCAATTGACGGCAAAATGGCCAACCCGCAGTTCCTTGAGAGAGACGAGGAGCGAGAACACACAGACGGGCTCGCACGGAGGCCAAGATATATTCGAGCATGGTTGATCGATATCATCATTACATGTTGGGCTGCCGTTTTCCGCCCTTCTCCGGAATAAATGTGTACTTTATCAGAGATTAAGAAAAATAAGAGTACAGAGGCTCCACCATGCGGTTCTAGTAGTAGTACTACTCGTACTACTAAACCTTGCACTTGGCTCTTCGCCTCTTCGTGAAGTCGAACAATGATGGTACTCTGAATGTTCGGTACTACAGTGTATGCCTCTGGCAATCTGACACCGAATGAACTGA
>JAAAWM010008458.1:0-14237 GCA_036873465.1 Thinopyrum obtusiflorum
CTCCAATGGTCCTTGGTAACTCGGATATTGATCTTATTCTCGGAATGGATTGGCTTTCTAAACACAAGGCTCAGCTTGATTGTGCTGCCAGGCAGATTCAATTGACTCATTCGTCTGAGGATGTAATTGTCTTTGCCGCTAATGACGATACCATCCGTCTGTTTTCTCTCAATGAGAAGGGTGAACTAGATGCCATGTCTCAAATTCCAGTCGTTTGCGAATATCAAGACGTCTTTCCAGAAGAGCTTCCAGGAATGCCTCCGCACCGGCCAGTTGATTTCGTTATTGATCTTGAGCCTGGTACGGAACCTGTGTGCAAGCGTCCTTACAAGCTCGGACCTGAAGAGTTGAAGGAGCTGAAGAAGCAACTCGATATTCAAGAAAGGGGGGGGGGGGGGGGGGGGGGGGGGTGAATGGGTCTCATCCGACCTAGTTCTTCTCCATGGGGTTGTGGAGTTCTTTTTGTGAAGAAGAAGGATGGAAAAGACCGACTCTGTGTTGACTATCATCCATTGAACAAGAAGACTATAAAGAACAAGTACTCACTTCCCAACATCAATGAGCTGTTTGAACAACTCAAAGGTGCTCAAGTATTCTGGGGGGGGGGGGGGGGGGGGGGGGGGGGGGGGGGGGGGGGGGGGGGGGGGGGGGTCAATAAGGGAAATATATCTTGGGTTGGGTAAGCTTTAGAAAAGAAGAGAAGTTTAGATGGTCTCAAGCTAACTAATGCCCATGCTAATTAAGGCTTCCTACAGTTAGGATGGCTCTGATACCAGCTCTGTGGGGACCCCGACTCATAAGTCGAGATCACCGAATGCACGTGTACAGTGATCCCAGAGATCAATGCTCACTGAACACACAGAAGCTGAATAACAAGAGTCTTACATCCATACATACCGTCTTACACAAATTATGACCATTATGGTCAAGTCTTACATTGATAAAGCCTTAAGGGCTGAACATCAAATGAAACACAAGCAGCGGAAATCTTCGTCGATAAGTAGAACCCATGCCATCTGCCTTAACCCTACAGGCATTCTGACTGGGAAACGTCCTAGTTCGCATGTTCGTCTCCAAAGAACTCTTCTTCGAACTCCTGTTCTTCCATGCCTGGCCAATTAAATAACCAGTGGCAAGCCAATGAGTACTTTGAATGTACTCGCAAGCAACCCATGTTTTGGTTCAAGGTACAAAAATGCATGATATAGGTAAATTTTTGCGGAAAGCTAGTTTTGAGTGCAATGACATGTTCAACAACTTGTAAGACATGCATCAGGAGAATTCAATTAACCATGAGGATAGGTTACAGATATCAACATAAATAGAGTGGGCATCAACCCAACTCAATCATGTCAAGTCCTTTGACTTGACCCAAGTAGTTCTTCCCACTTATCCAAACACACACTGGTTTGGGGGGGGGGGGGGGGGGGGGGGGGGGGGGGGGGGGGGGGGGGGGGGGGGGGGGGGGGGGGGGGGGGGGGGGGGGGGGGGGGGGGGGGGGGGGGGGGGGGGGGGGGGGGGGGGGGGGGGGGGGGGGGGGGGGGGGGGGGGGGGGGGGGGGGGGGGGGGGGGGGGGGGGGGGGGGGGGGGGGGGGGGGGGGGGGGGGGGGGGGGGGGGGGGGGGGGGGGGGGGGGGGGGGGGGGGGGGGGGGGGGGGGGGGGGGGGGGGGGGGGGGGGGGGGGGGGGGGGGGGGGGGGGGGGGGGGGGGGGGGGGGGGGGGGGGGGGGGGGGGGGGGGGGGGGGGGGGGGGGGGGGGGGGGGGGGGGGGGGGGGGGGGGGGGGGGGGGGGGGGGGGGGGGGGGGGGGGGGGGGGGGGGGGGGGGGGGGGGGGGGGGGGGGGGGGGGGGAAAAAAAGGGATCGTCGTGATTAAGAAGACAATAGAAGACCAAGTCAATGCCAGTTACGAGGAGCCGCCTTCACCCCATCACTTCAACAGGCGAGAAGTTGTTGAAGAATCTTCAGGCTCAACCCGGATTGTTTCATCGAACAACTACAAGAGACGTAGCAACACCTGAGGAAAACTCAGAAGACTGCATGAGGCACAAGGCACGACTACTGAGTCCGAGAACCCCTAGGGTAGGATGAGTCGTGTACCCCCTATGCGCAGTCGAGTCCGTATGATAGTTCCAATAGAACCATGATTGTGTGTTGCTTGTTTTTATTTGTTTGTGTTTTGATATAGGTCGCACTTTTTCCCTAAGCGACAAGTACGCGACTATATCACCTCCTTACCCTGTTTCTTTGGTGTGGCCCTTTTGGCACTTGTTTGTTTGCACTTGCACTATAGAACCTCCTTTAGGCATTTCCCTCCTCTATGCTACTCTTCCCTCTCATCTCTCTCTCCTCAACTGAAGATCGGCAAGACAAGGTACACCAAGGATTCTACTTCGACAACCAACTAGAACTAAAGACTTTTGCTGCCGCCTCTTCGACCAAGTACAGACCCGTAGAGTATATTTAACCCTCCAGGCTAGAAACCCATTCCTAAACCCTTCGAGATTTCACAAGATAACCCATCTCGAATCCTTAACCATGTGCTTAACCCACAGACTTGCAAAGAGAACCAGTTAATCCTCCGTAACCTCGCTCCACATTGGGTTCACTATGGAACTAGTGGACGTAGGGAATGAGCACCTTATCATCCTAATATAGCACTAGAACTGATGATGCCATAGGAAAGACCAATTTGAGGATATAGGAATCGAGGACAAATGACTTGATGAGTTCATATCAGTGACCTTGAGGAATCATTTGAGACTCTTCGGAGGATTATAAGGCTTTCATGTTGCTAGATGAACTTGGTTGGATCATGATTATAGAGTAGCATAGCTTTCATTACCCCTGAGTAAATTGGATTTAATAGGACAATTATGATCGAATCTCTTCCCCTTCAAAACCTTTGGTCGCTAGAACCCTTATGCCCCTGACCACTGGATTTCTTGTAATCCTCGTGGATAATCTGGAAGGAAGATGCCTTGCCAGACGTTCACCCACATCTCCTGAACACAAGATTGGCGACATCACAACAAGATGATACCAACAGAAGATACATCGTCAAGGAATGAGGACCTGAAGACCCAGGAGATGGTGACACCCTTGACACTGCCCCAAGATGATGCAACCTTAGCCTACGATGATCAGGGCATAGGATATGCAAAATCATGATATACATCGCTAGTAGAGCAACCCTGCCTATCATTGTTGCATCGGCAACCACCGGTGGATGAGAACCTAGCCATTTGGTCCGCCTCACTATAGTGAGCAGGAAAACGGTTCTCTTCATCCCCCGCTCTCGGTGACGATATTGTCAACAATGTGTCTGACAGATTGGGCCTCTATTATGCCTTGTTAATGTCATTGCATAAAGGAGTGCCACCTGGAACCGCCAACACCTTAAAAAGAAAAAAAGGGATCGTCGTGATTAAGAAGACAATAGAAGACCAAGTCAATGCCAGTTACGAGGAGCCGCCTTCACCCCATCACTTCAACAGGCGAGAAGTTGATGAGCTGTTCGAACAACTCAAAGGTGCCCAAGTATTTTCCAAGCTTGATCTCCGTATGGGTTATCACCAGATTCGCATTTGTGAAGAAGATATTCCCAAGATAGCATTCAGAACAAGCTTTGGTTCATATGAATACACTGTCATGTCTTTTGGCCTCGCCAACGCTCCTCCGACGTTCTCTCGCATGATGAACTTCATCTTCAACGCCTACACCAATGACTTCGTTTTGGTCTAGAGCAAAGGTGGCAGTGGTTCTTCCCACCCACCCAACCCTGGCTTTCAGAACAAGACTTCGTCTCAAGCTCCAAGATCGAGTGCTCCGTATCACCGTCCGCTTTCAGAGGTCACGTGCAACAAGTGCCAACAGAAGGGTCACTATGCGAACAAGTGTTTCAACCAGAGGTGTCTTCCTCCTCCTCCTCCTGTCAGATCGACAAGTACAGCTGTGGTCAAGCATAACTCCAAGTTCGCCAAGGTCAATATGGTGAATGCAGCTCAGGCAGAGGACTCGTCAGATGTGATCATGGGTAACCTTCTTGTTAATGATATTCCTGCAAAAGTTCTTTTTGACACGGGTGCATCGCATTGCTTCATTTCCAAACATTTTGCATCAAAGTATGAGTGTGATTATCAGTATCTGCAAAGTTCCTTGCAAATTGTGTCACCGGGCAAGCAGATGATAGCTAACACCTACGTCCCTGAGGTTACTATCACATTGGGTGACTACAAGTTCCTTTCTTCCCCAATTGTTCTTGGTAACTCGGATATTGATCTTATTCTCGGAATGAATTGGCTTTCTAAGCACAAGGCACATCTTGATTGTGCTGCCAGGCAGATTCAATTGACTCATTCGTCTGAGGATGTAATTGTCTTTGCCGCTCGGGATAATACTATCCGTCTGTTTTCTCTTAATGAGAAGGGTGAATTGGATGCCATCTCTCAAATTCTAGTCGTTTGCGAATATCAAGACGTCTTTCTAGAAGAGCTCCCAGGAATGCCTCCGCACCGGCTAGTTGAATTTGTTATTGATCTTGAGCCTGGCATGGAACCTGTGTGCAAACGTCCTTACAAGCTCGGACCTGAAGAGTTGAAAGAGCTGAAGAAGCAACTCGATATGCAAGAGAAAATGGGTCTCATCCGACCTAGTTCTTCTCCGTGGGGTTGTGGTGTTCTTTTTGTGAAGAAGAAGGATGCCCCCCCCCCCCCCCCCCCCCCCCCCCCCCCCCCCCCCCCCCCCCCCCCCCCCCCCCCCCCCCCCCCCCCCCCCCCCCCCCCCCCCCCCCCCCCCCCCCCCCCCCCCCCCCCCCCCCCCCCCCCCCCCCCCCCCCCCCCCCCCCCCCCCCCCCCCCCCCCCCCCCCCCCCCCCCCCCCCCCCCCCCCCCCCCCCCCCCCCCCCCCCGGTTCATATGAATACACTGTCATGTCTTTTGGCCTCGCCAACGCTCCTCCGATGCTCTCTCGCATGATGAACTTCATCTTCAACTCCTACACCAATGACTTCATTTTGGTCTATCTCGACGACATTCTGGTTTTCTCGAAGAACAAGGAAGATCATGCCAAGCATTTATGTTTGGTTCTTGATAAGCTCAGGGAACATCAGTTCTACGCCAAGTTCTCCAAGTGTGAATTTTGGCTCGATGAGGTTCTTTATCTTGGCCATATCATCTCTGCCAAGGGCATTGCCGTGAATCCCGAAAAGGTGTCCGCAATTATGAATTGGGAACCTCCTCAGAGTGTGAAGCAACCCCGCAGTTTTCTCGGTCTCGCAAGCTATTGCCGAAGATTCGTTGAAAACTTTTCCAAGATTGCGAAGCCTCTCTCAAATCTTCTTCAGAAGCACGTCAAGTACGTTTGGTCTCTGGAGTGTGATATTGCTTTCACCACTTTGAAAGAGAAGTTGATCACTGCTCCAGTTCTGACTCCACCTGATGAATCCAAGCCGTACGAGGTCTTTTCTGATGCCTCTCTCCAAGGTCTTGGCGCAGTATTGATGCAAGAGAAGAAAGTTGTTGCTTATACATCTCGCCAGTTGAAGCCTAATGAGAAGAACTACCCCACTCATGATCTCGAGTTGGCGGCAGTTGTGCATGCTCTTTTGACTTGGAGACATCTTCTATTGGGAAGAAAAGTGGACATTTTCACTGATCACAAGAGTCTCAAGTACATCTTCACTCAGCCTAATCTCAACTTCAGGCAAACTCGATGGGTCGAAATGATTCAAGAGTATAATCCAAGTATTGAGTACACTCCAGGCAAGGCTAATGTGATTGCTGACGCTTTGAGCAGGAAAGCGTATTGCAACAGTCTGATTCTTAAGCCTTATCAACCCGAGCTTTGTGAAGCTTTCCGCAAACTTAATCTGCAAGTTGTTCCTCAAGGATTCCTCGCCAACCTTCTAGTCTCTCCTACCTTAGAAGACCAGATTCGCCAAGCCCAGCTTCTTGATGCTATGATGAAGAAGGTGAAGATTGGGATTGCCAAGATTCAGTCCAAGTACAAGTGCTACCGCCTTGATGACAAGGACACTCTCTTCTTCGAGGATCGTATTGTTGTTCCCAAAGGTGACCTCCGTAAAGTGGTCATGAACGAGGCTCACAATTCTCTCCTCTCCATCCACCCTAGGAGCACGAAGATGTATCAGGACCTCAAGCAAGCTTATTGGTGGACTCGAATGAAGCGCGAGATTGCTCAATTCATGAATGAATGTGATGTCTGCAGAAGAGTGAAGGCAGAACACCATAGGCTAGCAGGTCTCCTCCAACCTCTTGCCATTCCAGAATGGAAGTTTGACCACATTGAGATGGACTTCGTAACTGGGTTTCCAAAGTACAAGCGTGGCAATGATGCTATATTCGTTGTCATCGATAAACTCACCAAAGTGGCTCACTTTCTGCCTATCAAAGAGTTGATCACTGCAGCTCAATTGGCGGAACTCTACACCTCTCGAATTGTCTCTCTGCACGGTATTCCTCAAGTGATCTCTTCAGACCGTGGCAGCATCTTTATCTCGAAGTTTTGGGATTCTTTCCAGAAGGCCATGGCACTAACATCCGCTTCAGCACTGCTTTCCATCCTCAAACAAGCGGTCAAGTCGAGCGTGTCAACCAGATTCTTGAAGATATGCTCAGGGCTTGTGTGATCTCCTTCGGCATGAAGTGGGAGGATTGTCTTCCTTATGCTGAATTCTCCTACAACAATAGTTTTCAAGCAAGTTCGGGCAAGGCCCCATTTGAAATTCTGTATGGCAGGAAGTGCCGTACCCCTCTCAACTGGTCTGAAACCGGTGAACGTCAGCTTTTGGGTAATGACTTAATCACAGAGGCAGAAGAAATGTGCAAAGTCATTCGTGATAACCTCAAAGCAGCCCAATCCCGCCAGAAGATCTACTATGATAGTAAGCACCGTGATTTGGCTTTCGATATCGGAGATCATGTTTACCTCCGTGTCTCTCCTATGAAAGGTACTCGTCGCTTCGGTATCAAGGGAAGCTTGCCCCCAGATACGTGGGACCTTTCAAGATTGTCAGCAAGAGAGGCGACCTCGCCTATCAACTCGAGCTTCCTTCAAACTTTGCAAATGTTCATGACGTGTTCCATGTCTCTCAGCTCCGAAAGTGCTTCAAGACTCCTGACCGCACAGTCAACTTTGAGGACATTGAGCTCCAAGAAGATCTCTCTTATCGTGAGCACCCAGTGGCTATTCTTGAAGAGACTGAACGCAAGACTCGCAACAAGTCGATCAAATTCCTCAAAGTCAAGTGGTCACACCATTCCGACCGTGAAGCTACCTGGGAACGCGAGGATCACCTCCTTTCTGAGTACCCGGCGTTCTTTCAGCCCTAGATCTCGGGACGAGATCCTTGCATAGTGGTGGAGTGTTGTAACACCCTGGATATAACTTTCCCAATTTGTACTCCAACTCTTGCCGTTTCCGGCGTTAATTTATATTTATTTCCTCGGGTTCGGGTCTTCGTCTCTGTGTGTTGTTTTTGTTGTCATGCATCTCATATCATGTCACCATGTGCATTGCATTCGCATACGTGTTCATCTCATGCATTCGAGCTTTTTTCCCGTTGTCCGTTTTTCATTCCGGCGCTTCGTTCTCCTCCGGTGGTCAATTCTAGCTTTCTTTCGTGTATGGGGATTAAACATTTCCCCCCCCCCCCCCCCCCCCCCCCCCCCCCCCCCCCCCCCCCCCCCCCCCCCCCCCCCCCCCCCCCCCCCCCCCCCCCCCCCCCCCCCCCCCCCCCCCCCCCCCCCCCCCCCCCCCCCCCCCCCCCCCCCCCCCCCCCCCCCCCCCCCCCCCCCCCCCCCCCCCCCCCCCCCCCCCCCCCCCCCCCCCCCCCCCCCCCCCCCCCCCCCCCCCCCCCCCCCCCCCCCCCCCCCCCCCCCCCCCCCCCCCCCCCCCCCCCCCCCCCCCCCCCCCCCCCCCCCCCCCCCCCCCCCCCCCCCCCCCCCCCCCCCCCCCCCCCCCCCCCCCCCCCCCCCCCCCCCCCCCCCCCCCCCCCCCCCCCCCCCCCCCCCCCCCCCCCCCCCCCCCCCCCCCCCCCCCCCCCCCCCCCCCCCCCCCCCCCCCCCCCCCCCCCCCCCCCCCCCCCCCCCCCCCCCCCCCCCCCCCCCCCCCCCCCCCCCCCCCCCCCCCCCCCCCCCCCCCCCCCCCCCCCCCCCCCCCCCCCCCCCCCCCCCCCCCCCCCCCCCCCCCCCCCCCCCCCCCCCCCCCCCCCCCCCCCCCCCCCCCCCCCCCCCCCCCCCCCCCCCCCCCCCCCCCCCCCCCCCCCCCCCCCCCCCCCCCCCCCCCCCCCCCCCCCCCCCCCCCCCCCCCCCCCCCCCCCCCCCCCCCCCCCCCCCCCCCCCCCCCCCCCCCCCCCCCCCCCCCCCCCCCCCCCCCCCCCCCCCCCCCCCCCCCCCCCCCCCCCCCCCCCCCCCCCCCCCCCCCCCCCCCCCCCCCCCCCCCCCCCCCCCCCCCCCCCCCCCCCCCCCCCCCCCCCCCCCCCCCCCCCCCCCCCCCCCCCCCCCCCCCCCCCCCCCCCCCCCCCCCCCCCCCCCCCCCCCCCCCCCCCCCCCCCCCCCCCCCCCCCCCCCCCCCCCCCCCCCCCCCCCCCCCCCCCCCCCCCCCCCCCCCCCCCCCCCCCCCCCCCCCCCCCCCCCCCCCCCCCCCCCCCCCCCCCCCCCCCCCCCCCCCCCCCCCCCCCCCCCCCCCCCCCCCCCCCCCCCCCCCCCCCCCCCCCCCCCCCCCCCCCCCCCCCCCCCCCCCCCCCCCCCCCCCCCCCCCCCCCCCCCCCCCCCCCCCCCCCCCCCCCCCCCCCCCCCCCCCCCCCCCCCCCCCCCCCCCCCCCCCCCCCCCCCCCCCCCCCCCCCCCCCCCCCCCCCCCCCCCCCCCCCCCCCCCCCCCCCCCCCCCCCCCCCCCCCCCCCCCCCCCCCCCCCCCCCCCCCCCCCCCCCCCCCCCCCCCCCCCCCCCCCCCCCCCCCCCCCCCCCCCCCCCCCCCCCCCCCCCCCCCCCCCCCCCCCCCCCCCCCCCCCCCCCCCCCCCCCCCCCCCCCCCCCCCCCCCCCCCCCCCCCCCCCCCCCCCCCCCCCCCCCCCCCCCCCCCCCCCCCCCCCCCCCCCCCCCCCCCCCCCCCCCCCCCCCCCCCCCCCCCCCCCCCCCCCCCCCCCCCCCCCCCCCCCCCCCCCCCCCCCCCCCCCCCCCCCCCCCCCCCCCCCCCCCCCCCCCCCCCCCCCCCCCCCCCCCCCCCCCCCCCCCCCCCCCCCCCCCCCCCCCCCCCCCCCCCCCCCCCCCCCCCCCCCCCCCCCCCCCCCCCCCCCCCCCCCCCCCCCCCCCCCCCCCCCCCCCCCCCCCCCCCCCCCCCCCCCCCCCCCCCCCCCCCCCCCCCCCCCCCCCCCCCCCCCCCCCCCCCCCCCCCCCCCCCCCCCCCCCCCCCCCCCCCCCCCCCCCCCCCCCCCCCCCCCCCCCCCCCCCCCCCCCCCCCCCCCCCCCCCCCCCCCCCCCCCCCCCCCCCCCCCCCCCCCCCTGCCTCTGTGATTAAGTCATTACCCAAAAGCTGACATTCACCGGTTTCGGACCAGTTGAGAGGGGTACGACACTTCCTGCCATACAGAATTTCAAATGGGGCCTTGCCCGAACTTGCTTGAAAACTGTTGTTGTAGGAGAATTCAGCATAAGGAAGACAATCCTCCCACTTCATGCCGAAGGAGATCACACAAGCCCTGAGCATATCTTCAAGAATCTGGTTGACACGCTCGACTCGACCGCTTGTTTGAGGATGGAAAGCTGTGCTGAAGCGGATGTTAGTGCCCATGGCCTTCTGAAAAGAATCCCAAAACTTCGAGGTAAAGATGCTGCCACAGTCTAAAGAGATCACTTGAGGAATACCGTGCAGAGAGACAATACGAGAGGTATAGAGTTCCGCCAATTGAGCTGCAGTGATCGACTCTTTGATAGGCAGAAAGTGAGCCACTTTGGTGAGTTTGTCAATGACAACGAATATAGCATCATTGCCACGCTTGGACTTTGGAAACCTAGTCACGAAGTCCATCTCAATGTGGTCAAACTTCCATTCTGGAATGGTAAGAGGTTGGAGGAGACCAGCTGGCCTTTGGTGTTCTGCCTTCACTCTTCTGCAGACATCACATTCATTCACGAATTGAGCGATCTCACGCTTCATTCGAGTCCACCAATAAGCTTGCTTGAGGTCCTGATACATCTTCGTGCTCCCAGGGTGGATGGAGAGGAGAGAATTGTGAGCCTCGTTCATGATCACTTTACGGAGGTCACCTTTGGGCACAACAATACGATCCTCAAAGAAGAGAGTGTCCTTGTCATCAAGGCGGTAGCACTTGTACTTGGACTGACTCTTGGCAATCCCAATCTTCACTTTTTTCACCATAGCATCAAGAAGCTGGGCTTGGCGAATCTGGTCTTCTAAGGTAGGAGAGACTTGAAGGTTGGCGAGGAAACCTTGAGGAATAACTTGCAGGTTAAGCTTGCGGAAAGCTTCACAAAGCTCGGGTTGATAAGGCTTGAGTATAAGACTGTTGCAGTAAGCCTTCCTGCTCAAAGCGTCAGCAATCACATTGGCCTTGCCTGGAGTATACTCGATACTCAGATTATACTCTTGAATCATTTCGACCCATCGAGTTTGCCTGAGGTTGAGATTAGGCTGAGTGAAGATGTACTTGAGACTCTTGTGATCAGTGAAAATGTCCACTTTTCTTCCCAATAGAAGATGTCTCCAAGTCAAAAGAGCATGCACAACTGCCGCCAACTCGAGATCATGAGTGGGGTAGTTCTTCTCATTAGGCTTCAACTGGCGAGATTTATAAGCAACAACTTTCTTCTCTTGCATCAAAACTGCGCCAAGACCTTGGAGAGAGGCATCACAAAAGACCTCGTACGGCTTGGATTCATCAGGCGGAGTCAGAACTGGAGCAGTGATCAATTTCTCTTTCAAAGTGTTGAAAGCAATATCACACTCCGGAGACCAAACGTACTTGACGTGCTTCTGAAGAAGATTAGAGAGAGGCTTTCGTGATCTTAGAAAAGTTTTCAACGAATCTTCGGCAATAGCTTGCGAGACCGAGAAAACTGCGGAGTTGCTTCACGTTCCGAGGAGGTTCCCAATTCACAATTGCAGACATCTTCTCAGGATTCACGACAATGCCCTTGGCAGAGATGATATGACCAAGATAAAGAACCTCATCAAGCCAAAATTCACACTTGGAGAACTTGGCGTAGAACTGATGTTCTCTGAGCTTATCAAGAACCAAACGCAAGTGCTTGGCCTGATCTTCCTTGTTCTTCGAGAAAACCAGAATGTTGTCGAGATAGACCAAAACGAAGTCATTGGTGTAGGCATTGAAGATGAAGTTCATCATGCAAGAGAACGTCGGAGGAGCGTTGGCGAGGCCAAAAGACATGACAGTGTATTTATATGAACCAAAGCTTGTTCTGAATGCTGTCTTGGGAACATCTTCTTCACGAATGCGAATCTGGTGATAACCCATACGGAGATCAAGCTTGGAGAATACTTGGGCACCTTTGAGTTGTTCGAACAGCTCATTGATGTTGGGAAGTGGGTATTTGTTCTTGATGGTCTTCTTGTTCACTGGACGGTAATCAACACAAAGTCGGTCCGTTCCATCCTTCTTCTTCACAAAAAGAACACCACAACCCCACGGAGAAGAACTAGGCCGGATAAGACCCATTTTCTCTTGCATATCGAGTTGCTTCTTCAGCTCCTTCAACTCTTCAGGACCGAGCTTGTAAGGACGTTTGCACACAGGTTCTGTACCAGGCTCAAGATCAATAACGAATTCAACTGGCCGGTGCGGAGGCATTCCTGGGAGCTCTTCGGGAAAGACGTCTTGGTATTCGCAAATGACTGGAATTTGAGAGATGGCATCCAATTCACCCTTCTCATTGAGAGAAAACAGACGGATAGTATCATCATGAGCGGCAAAGACAATTACATCCTCAGACGAATGAGTCAATTGAATCTGCCTGGCTGCACAATCAAGCTGAGCCTTGTGCTTAGAAAGCCAATCCATCCCGAGAATAAGATCAATATCTGAGTTAACAAGAACCATTGGAGAAGCCAGAAACTTGAAATCACCCATCATGATAGAAATATCCGGAATCTCGTGATTAGCAAGCAAACATTTACCCGGAGAGACAACCGCTAACGGTTTACGCATAACTTGGGAAGTCAACTCATGCTTAGATGCAAAAGGTTTCGAGATGAAACAATGCGATGCACCAGTGTCAAAAAGAACTTTTGCAGGAACATCGTTAACAGGAAGGTTACCCATAATCACATCTGACGAGTCCTCTGCCTGAGCTGCATTCATCAAATTGACCTTGGCATGCTTGGGGTTATGCTTGACCACAACTGTACTTGCCGATCTGACAGGAGGAGGAGGAGGAAGACGCCTCTGGTTGAGACACTTGTTGGCATAGTGACCCTTCTGTTGGCACTTGTTTCACGTGACCTCTGAAAGCAGACGGTGGTACGGAGCACTCGATCTTGGAGGTTGAGACGAAGTCTTGTTCTGAAAGCCAGGGTTGGGTGGGTGGGAAGAAACGGAGGTGATCCTCGCGTTCCCAGGTAGCTTCACGGTCGGAATGGTGTGACCACTTGACTTTGAGAAATTTGATTGACTTGTTGTGAGTCTTGCGTTCAGTCTCTTCAAGAATAGCAATTGGGTGCTCACGATAAGAGAGATCTTCTTGGAGCTCAATGTCCTCGAAGTTGACGGTGCGGTCAGGAGTCTTGAAGCACTTTCGAAGCTGACAGACATGGAACACATCATGAACATTTGCAAAGTTTGAAGGAAGGTCGAGTTGATAGGCGAGGTCGCCTCTCTTGCTGACAATCTTGAAAGGTCCCACCCCCCCCCCCCCCCCCCCCCCCCCCCCCCCCCCCCCCCCCCCCCCCCCCCCCCCCCCCCCCCCCCCCCCCCCCCCCCCCCCCCCCCCCCCCCCCCCCCCCCCCCCCCCCCCCCCCCCCCCCCCCCCCCCCCCCCCCCCCCCCCCCCCCCCCCCCCCCCCCCCCCCCCCCCCCCCCCCCCCCCCCCCCCCCCCCCCCCCCCCCCCCCCCCCCCCCCCCCCCCCCCCCCCCCCCCCCCCCCCCCCCCCCCCCCCCCCCCCCCCCCCCCCCCCCCCCCCCCCCCCCCCCCCCCCCCCCCCCCCCCCCCCCCCCCCCCCCCCCCCCCCCCCCCCCCCCCCCCCCCCCCCCCCCCCCCCCCCCCCCCCCCCCCCCCCCCCCCCCCCCCCCCCCCCCCCCCCCCCCCCCCCCCCCCCCCCCCCCCCCCCCCCCCCCCCCCCCCCCCCCCCCCCCCCCCCCCCCCCCCCCCCCCCCCCCCCCCCCCCCCCCCCCCCCCCCCCCCCCCCCCCCCCCCCCCCCCCCCCCCCCCCCCCCCCCCCCCCCCCCCCCCCCCCCCCCCCCCCCCCCCCCCCCCCCCCCCCCCCCCCCCCCCCCCCCCCCCCCCCCCCCCCCCCCCCCCCCCCCCCCCCCCCCCCCCCCCCCCCCCCCCCCCCCCCCCCCCCCCCCCCCCCCCCCCCCCCCCCCCCCCCCCCCCCCCCCCCCCCCCCCCCCCCCCCCCCCCCCCCCCCCCCCCCCCCCCCCCCCCCCCCCCCCCCCCCCCCCCCCCCCCCCCCCGACATGTTCCATGTCTCTCAGCTTCGAAAGTGCTTCAAGACTCCTGACCGCACAGTCAACTTCGAGGACATTGAGCTCCAAGAAGATCTCTCATATCGTGAGCACCCAGTTGCTATTCTTGAAGAGACTGAACGCAAGACTCGCAATAAGTTAATCAAATTTCTCAAAGTCAAGTGGTCACACCATTCCGACCGTGAAGCTACCTGGGAACGCGAGGATCACCTCCGTTCTGAGTACCTGGCGTTCTTTTAGTCCTAGATCTCGGGATGAGATCCTTTCGTAGTGGTGGAGTGTTGTAACACCCCGGATGTAACTTTCCCAATTTGTACTCCAACTCTTGCCGTTTCAGCGTTAAGTTATTTTATTCCCCCCCCCCCCCCCCCCCCCCCCCGATTTTGTCTCCGTGTGTTGTTATCGTTGTCATGCATCTCATATCATGTCATCATGTGCATTGCATTTGCATACGTGTTCGTATCATGCATTCGAGCATTTTCCCCGTTGTCCGTTTTGCATTCCGGCGCTCCGTTTTCCTCCGGTGGTCATTTCTACCTTTCTTCCATGTGTGGGGATTAAAC